>CM060425.1:195927338-196155949 GCA_030545235.1 Helianthus tuberosus
AGGCTATTTATAGCTGGTTTTGTTATTGAATAAAGTAAGCAAATCCTCTGCACATTTTCTTCACATTTATATACATACGAGTGTGTGTGTGATAGGGGCCTGTAACCAACAGTTATAAGGTTGAAACCTGGATACCAAACTTACAAGTGCCCAAATCTGCTGATAACTCCAGGAAAAAAGCGTGTTCTCAAAATCATCTGATGCAGATAATGTTGTGTCCCATGACCGTAAGAAGTGACTATTATTATATCATAAATTAATAATAGTCAAGTTGTTTGATGCTTTTCCTTTCTTTGAGTCCTACAAGTTTTAAAATTGGGTAAAGAGTAAATTGTCATTTTAGTCTCTCAGTTTTTGTCCAAATTGTCATTTTAGTCTAAATAGTTTTTTTTCTCCTCTGGGTCCAGACTTTTCATTTTTCTTGTCAATTTGATCACATTGTCTAACTTAGTCTAAAAACCAGGTTATAATCAGGGGTATTTTTGGCCTTAAATTATTATGAGGTTTATAAATTATGTTGTAAACTACCTCTGGTTATCACTACATAACAGTTATGCCAAAAATACACCTGGTTATAACCAGATTTTTAGACTAAGTTAGGCAATGTGATTAAAATGGCAAGAAAATGAAAAAGTCAAGGACCCAGAGGAGAAAAAAAAATCTGTTTGGACTAAAATGACAATTTAGACCAAACCTCATGGATTAAAATGACAATTTACTCATTGGGTAAATCACTTTTTGAGTCTCTCTGTTTTGAGGTCCAAAATCAAAATGTTTAACGCCTTTAAAATGACAATTTGGATCAAACCTCATGGATTAAAATGGCAATTTACTCATTGGGTAAACCTGTTTTACTGTTTTTAATGATGATAATGGTTATAAGGTTGAAACCTGGATACCAAACTTACAAATGCCCAAATCTGCTGATAACTCCAGGAAAAAGGGTGTTCTCAAAATCATCCGATGCAGATAATGTTGTGTCCCAAGACCCCAATTAGGACTTAATTAGGTGTCGACATAAGACCTAATTATACAATTAGGGCAAAATTGTAAAAATGGTTTAAAATAAAAACACATACCTTGTAGTTGTAGAGGGTAGTGGTCAACGAATTAGAGGTGCTCGGCGGCGTGGTGGTTACCGGCGGCACGGTGGTGATCGGAGGTTGTGGGTGGCGATGGGATGGAGTGGACCTCAATAACTTCGATGCTGTTGCTGTTAGCGGTATTTTTTTAGTCGGTTAAATGGGTATGGGCTAACAACTAATGAAAGTCAAGAATGGACCTAACTAAATACAAGACTTAAGGTTATTTTAGTCCTTGTGATTTGTGTCACTTTGCCAGTTTAGTATAAAGGTTTCATTTTTCGTATGTTTGTCTAAAATGGTTTCACCGTTACCATTTTAGTCCACTGGTTAACTTCATCTATTTTTTCTGTTAACAAGAAGGGCAATTCGGTCATTTTATATGGCCAAATTGTCTGTCTAGTTAACAGAATTACATATAAAATAACCGGCTAAATGGGTATGTAGGACTAATGAATTTTGACTTTTGAGAATGGACCTAACTAAATACAAGACTTTAGGTTTTTAATGGGCGCACAAAACATTTTTTTTTCGGACAAGCTAATTTATTTATTTATTTATTTTTGACAGCTAGATCACCCGATTAGGCTTTTGGCCTTGATCACCCAAGTCACGGGTAGGAATTCTGCGGTTGGCATATTATTGTCAGTTTGAACCGGTGCTACATTTTGCCCCCGCAAGATTCGACCCTGATACTTGTGAGGCCGAAACCCCACATAAATGGGTAAATCTTCCCACCTCCCCCAAACCAATTGGTCTAGGGATCATTTGCAGGACAAGCTAATGTTGTGTGATATGCCATGAAAATATTGTTAAAATGTGTCAAATCAATATCGAGTTGAATATGATAAGACTAAACACGCGACATTATAATTATCCAATTACATGTCAATTATATTTATTTTATTTCAGAAATTATAAATTCAGTATTATATGCTCAAGGTGCTAAATTTGGAACTACACGGCATTTATTAAAGTTTTTAAAACTTTTTTAACTTTTAAGATATAAATTTAGACCACAATTGCAAAAGAGTAAAATTTTAGAGGTTCCTTTCTAATTTTGGGAAAAAAATTCTGGAAGTAATAAACAACGCTTCACACACGCAGATCAAGAGGATCCAGATTTCACTTGTTGTCCGCCTCGTAGAAGTGGCCTGCTCATTACCTTGTCCCAGCATAGTATGGCCCAACTGATCCTGTTTCTTTTGGGCTCCAATGTAGCATATGATAATCTTTTTTTCCTTTCTTTATTTCTATACTAGATTGAAAAAACCTAAATTACATGGTTGAATAAAAGAAATACTAAACAGTTAGTAGCAACAGAGATTTATGAATTGTAAAATGATATTTTGAAATAGGATTTTTTTACATATAATTAGGTATTTTAAGTATTATTTTTTTTTTTCTAAATTAAGAAATGGAATATGAATAGGTGAAATAAGATAAACAAGAATCTTGATCTCTCATGATTGTTGTGACATGTGATGTAAACGCTACCTAAAAATAACTCAAAAAAAGAACAAAGAGACAAATTCGACTCAAATGCTTAGGCTCTCCATTCATTAACTTTGAAAGGTGCATACAAAACAAAGAACTGCAAACAAACTTAAATAGGAAAACTAACAACGGATACCTAGCTAGATACCCGGCTTCATAACAAACTATGACTTCAGCCTTGTTCAAAATAGTTTAAATAAACCTACGAGAAAACAGTAAACTCCAACCACCACACGTGGATCCAGCATATCTTTATTTGAGCATGTGCATGGGGATCCAATGGGAGTTTGAATCAGTCTTCAACAGTTATGGGTATCTTGGGGATGTTCGAGAATTAGACATCGAGAAATGTAATGAAATAAGATACATGTGGGAATTTGAATCTGATGCTAGTGAGGCTCTTGAGAATTTAATGTAATTGAGAGTGTCTCGTTGTGGTAATCTGGTTAGTTTAGGACAGAAAGAGGAGGAGGAGAATAGTAGGAGCAGAATAGTAGGAGTAACCTCCTAACATCTTTTATGATGTTGGACGTGGAACAGTGTGGCAATATGGTGCGTTGCATTTGTCCATATAGCACTAAAAATTTGTATGTCAGTTGATGTGGTTCACTTACAACTATCTCCTTACTGTTGAAATTATGGTATGATGATCAATCGCAACAAACAACACAAAAATAAGAACTATAGAAACAAGATATAGCGACAAAAACAGGTGACAAAGCTCTTATTAACCCAAACCAAAACGTTTACCCTCCAATATCCCAAATGATCTTACAAAAGTAAGATCTAACAAGTACAGAAATACAAAACCAATCTGATGATCATCAACCGATGATCATCTACCAAACAGCAATCACAATCTCTCAGCCACAGATGAGAGAAACAACTTGTACAACAAACGGCTGCAACAATCGCAGCAAAACCCTAGAACTATACCGAGAGAAGATGAACAATTTTGGGGGTGATAAAGAATGAATGAAAGAGAAACAACTCTTTTATATGCCCGCACAACAGATGTTTCACTCAAGTCCAAAAGTATCTTCGATGATAATCGCAGTCCCTCAAACTTTCCATAATACCCCCTGAACTTCCAGCTGTATATAACAAATCACAACAACTTTGAAAACGGTTATAATAAATCATCAAGAAGCCCAATAGAGAACAGGCCCAACTAAATAACTGAGCCCATAACCATTTGAAGGAAGAAAGCCCAATATAATATTTCAACACCCCCTTTATTTAAATGGTTTAAACAGATCTATCATACCCAACCGTTTACAAAAAAACATTATGTTGAGTAACACTCAACCCTTTGGTAAAAAAGTCTGCAAGTTGATCTTCAGAATCAACCTTTTTAGTAACTATAAACCCAGTAGACACTTTTTCCCTTAAAAATTACAAGTCTATCTCAAAATGCTTAGTCCGTTCATGAAAAACAGGATTTGCAGCTATTGATATGGCTGCACTACTATCACAAGACAACTGCACAGGAAGATTACTAGTAAGATTCAACTCATTCAGCACATTCACAATCCAGACAAGTTCACAGGTGGCTGAGCACATGGCTCTATACTCAGCCTCTCCTGTTAATCTAGAAACAGTACTTTGTTTCTTACTTTTCCAAGACACAAGGTTTTCACCTAAAAATATAGAGAACCCAGTGACAGATTTTCTAGTATTCACACACTTAGCCCAATCTGAATCCGCAAAACATGACAGATCAAAACTACTACCTTTTTTAAACAACAAACCTTTACCTGGACTAAGTTTAAGATACCGTAATAATCTTAAAGCAGTTTTAAGATGAACAGCCAAAGGCTTATGCATGAACTGACTCAAATATTGCACAACATAACTAATGTCCGGACGAGTTAAAGACAAATAGATCAACTTACAAATCAACTTTTGATAATTTGTAACATCTACTAAGTCTTCCTTTTCATTAACAGTTTTCTTATTAACAACATGACTTAATTCAATTGGAGTATTTACTGGTTTACACCCAAGATATCCTAACTCAGCCAAAAATTCCAAACAATACTTTCGTTGATTCAAACATAGACCAGACTTATCATATACAACTTCTAAACCAAGAAAGTATTTAAGAATACCTAAGTCTTTAATTTGAAAACTGTTACTAAGTAGACTTTTAACTTTATTAATTCAGCATTATTATTACCAGTTATTATTATATCATCTACATACACAAGTAACACAATGAACACAGAAGACTTAGAAATAATATACAATGAATGATCACATGAACTCTGAACAAATCCTACACTAACACATTTGTCAGTTTTTCATTCCACTTTCTAGGGGCCTGTTTAAGCCCATACAAAGATTTTACAAGTTTGCAAACTTTAGACTCATTTTTAGCATAATATCCTTCTGGAAGGGACATATAAACATCTTCAGAAATTGAGCCATATAAAAATGCATTATTAACATCTAATTGATATAACGTCCAACTGTTTTGAACAACTAAACTTAAAACACATCTTACAGTAACCATTTTCACAACTGGTGAAAACGTTTCACCAAAATCTAACCCTTCCCTTTGGTTGTAACCCTTTGCAACCAACCTGGCTTTATAACGCTCAATTTCCCCATTAGCTTTATACTTGATTTTATAGATCCATTTACAGCCTATGGATGTTCTATTATTAGGCAAATCAACCAGTTCCCATGTTTGGTTACGCAACAAAGCTTCCATTTCTAAGTTAGCTTCGACCCACTTAGGATCTCTCGAAGCTTCACTATAACTACTAGGTTCCGTTGATTTACTTAAACAACTAATGAAACCAGCATTATCAGCAGACAAACAAGCATAACTAACCACTTTATTAATATAATACTTCACACTGCAATTAAGAACATAGTCTTGGAATTTTTTTAGGAATAGCAACATTCTTAGAAGATCTTCTAAGACCTACTAGGGTTCCCTCAGATGGGTTGATCTCATCATCTAACACAGCAGTGTCCTCTGCCTCGCCAGACTCCTCTTTATCACTACTTTCTACACTAGATTCTAAACTATTACTTAAGTCAGTTTGTCCAGGAGTGGCAGATGCAGAGGGAACTGGCTGCTGATCATCACTGACTGTGTCATGAGATTCAGTAGCACCCTCTTCATCATCGAGAATAGAAGAAACTTCAGGTGTATTTGTCTCATATATATAAAAAAAAGTTTAACAAATTTAAACTCTTATCATGCACAATATTATCATTAATTTGTTTTGACTTAAAAGGGTACACATGTTCATAAAACTTAACATCCCTTGAATAAAAAACCTTTCTTTCATCCAAACTCCAAAGTTTATACCCTTTTTTTACATTTGAGTAACCTATCAAAACACACTTATCAGCATGATAAGCAAATTTGTCAGGTTCATTTAAAATGATACTAAAACAAAGACACCCAAAATTTCTAAGATGTGACAGAGAGGGTTTAAAATTAAACATAAGCTCATGAGGACTTTTCCCATTTTACACATAAGATGGCAGCCTGTTAATAATATAAACAGCAGTTAGCACACAGTCACTCCAAAACCTCAGTGGTAGGCCACTCTGAAACATCAAAGTTCTGGCTATATTTAAAAGATGCCTATGTTTACGCTCAACTACCCCATTTTGTTGTGGGGTATATGAACAAGAAGTTTGATGTATAATACCTTTCTGTTTACAAAACATAGTCATTTGATTATTTATGAACTCAGTACCATTATTACTCCTAAACACTTTAACTTTCTTTTTAAACTGAGTTAAAATTAGTTCATAAAAAACTTTCAGATTTTCAAAAACTTCCATATTATTCTTAAGCATATAACACCAAACAGATCTAGAAAAGTCATCAACAACAGTTAAAAAATATTTATACCCTTCATAACTAGACACTTTAAAGGACCCCATAAGTCTAAGTGAATCAAATCACCTAATTCCTTAGACTTATGACCACTCAAAGGAAAAAGGACTCTAACTTGTTTAGACCTATGAAAAATCTCACATGGACCATATTCAACAGATTTAACACCCAAATTATCTTTTAAAATAGCCAAAACTTGATCTGAAGGATGGCTTAACCTACTGTGCCATAAATTTGATTTGACAACACTATTAAAACACAAATTCACATAATTACCATCTTTTCCTACAAAATACAATCCATTTTCCTGTTTACCAATCACCAGAATTTTCTTTGATCTCAAATCCTGTAACATACAATTATTTTCATTAAACAAGACTGTTATTTTATTATCTTTGGCTAACTTGTGCACATACAAAAGATTAACACTGTATCCAGGAACATAAAACACATCTTTTATAACTATATTGTTAATTAACCTAAGTTCTCCAATTTTTAACACACTAACACTTGTCCCATTAGGATGACCAACCTTTAACCCACACTTAGAAACATCAATACAGATACAACATTGTTAATTAACCTAAGTTCTCCAATTTTTAACACACTAACACTTGTCCCATTAGGATGACCAACCTTTAACCCACACTCAGAAACATCAATACAATTAAACATGTCTTTATCACTTTTAATCATGTGTTGGTTAGCACCAAAATCAACTACCCAATTATAATCATGATTAAAACTCACACTACTAGAACAGCTAACAAACTCAGACACACAAGCATACATACCTCCCATATTAGACTTCTCCTGATCTCCCTCAGACTTATCACCAACTAAACTCATTAACTTTGAAATCAGCTCAGGAGTAAAAGGTAAAGCAAACATAGCAGAACTAGAAGGACCAGATGACATACTAGATTTATTAGTATTATTACCACTATTGTTCCTTACAAAAGACCCACTAGTTCTCTTTTTCATACCAGGTGGATAACCAATTATCTCAAAACACCTATCAATAGTGTGACCTAACATATTACAATGAGTGCATTTTAAGTTTGAGTTAGGTCCCTTAAAGTTTCTCCTAGATGTGTTTTGATTAGATTGGTTTGACTTAGCCACAAACCATACAGACTGACTCTTTGACCCACTACTTGAGAGTCTATGTGACTCTTCTCTAGAAATCAAGGCATAAGCAGCCTTGACAGAAGGAAATGGTTCTCTAGTCAATAAATTTATCCTCACAGATTGATATACATCATCAAGACCCGTGAGGAATTGCATTAACTTGATTAAAGTGGAAAAATCATTGTAGTCTTTGGCTGCTTGACAGGAACATGAAGGCAGATGCACCATTGCATCAAACTGCTTCCACATAGTTGTTAACTTGTTATAATACTCAGCCACTGAACTACCATTTTGAGAAATATAGTTGATTCTTTTATATAAATCACAGACAACAGAACCATCTACCTTATCATAAGTTTCTTTCAGGTCTGTCCAAACTTCAGAAGCAAGTTTGGAAAAGACCTGCCCTAAAAATAACTCTTCAGATACAGAATTCAATAATTAAGTTAAAACCACAGAGTTGCATCTATCCCATTGGGCAGCTAAGACATCATCACCATTAGGTTTTTCACACTTTCCATTTATAAAACTAAACTTATTTTTAGCTTCTAGTGCAAGTTTCATTACACTAGACCAAACAACATAATTCTCAGTGCCCTTAAGTTTTATATTAACTATGGTCAAAGCACTTGAGTCACTAGGATGCAAATAAAGAGGATTCCCTATGTCCAATGTGCTAATAAGAGTAACAGAAGTACCTTCACCATCACCCACGATGACAAAGACACAAAGAACAAACAACCAAAAAAGAACAGATCATCAACAGATAATGTGACAAACCGAACTTTCAAGGTAGTGTTATTTCGTTTAGTAAATCTGATTTCTCTTTATTCTTTTCCATTCCTTGTCTGATTAATTTGTAAACGCTCCTAACCAAAATATACGGGTCTAATGTAAAACGTATTGGGGTAGGTTGAGTGTATAGTTGGGCTATCCTTAGTGGCTAATTGTCGGATTTGAGATGCACTTGTTAGGGGCCGCATACCCTTACCTCGACCCACACACATGCCAGGCCCAAGTGCTCGAGTCCAACCCTATTGGGTTTCGCATACTATTAAGTTAGGATGTAAACATATTTTGTTTTGAGTTCAAATTTTGTATACGTGATGATGATTATATGTTGTGATATTTGATGCTTGTGCCTTGACTTTTGTGTCTCTCCCTTTTCGTCCAACGATGATGTTCCCTCCTTGCTTAATATTGTTGATTGATGTCATATATTAATAATCCACTTCCTAGTTGCCTTTTTCCAAGTCTGCATGTGCCGCCCCCTTTTAAGAATTAGGGTTAAACCTTTTTTTTATTTCTTTCACAATAAAGTCCACGAGCTCCCTTATACATTCAACGTAGCCTACGAAATAAACGGCAACGACGATCCATTGGTGTTGTATTGAGTGATCAAGATTCATAGGAATCGAGGTTTTAATTACTTAATTGGAATTGAGTAACTTGTTGTTGTTGGTGTGTAACAAAATGGAACAATGTTAATCATGGTAAATAAATGTTAAGGGATCAAAAGGCTAATTGATTTTTTCTACACTTCTCTGATCACATACACACTGGGTCCATCAGGCCGCATACATGTATGGGCCTGGACATGTGGATGGGCCATAGACTGGACAGTTGGGTCAGGTTGCACTAGCTGGGCCGGTAATGTCTGGGCCACGAGCTGAGTTGGAGGGTTGGGCTAGAGGCGTAGGTCAGGAGGTTCTGGATTGGGCCGAAACATAAGTGGGATGTTGCAACGTTAATTTGTGAACTAGCATCAACACTTAAGATGGGATATAGATTTAACTTGGGCCGAAGTATAATGGTAGATTGCCTAAATCTTACGTGAATTTTTATCTGGATTATTGTTGGACCGTTCTACGACCTCGAAAAGTCAGTCAAGGCAGTTCATCTTTACGTGTAAAGGCGGAATCAATGCACACAAAGTTACAACAGCTATTCCTTTCAATTTCTTCTCTTTTATTGCTTTCAGAATACAATTTGACAGAGTTCCGACACCTAAGCAATGATCCAGGTTCGCTCTAATGTACAACTGATCAGCCTATATATAGTATTGTGTGGTTCGCTTATATGGACGTCCGTATAAGCGGACCTATTAGCTTATGGTTCGCTTTTATGGACAATGTCCATATAAGCGGACCTACTACATTGACAAATAAGCGGACCTATCAACATAGGTTAGTATATACGGACCTATCTGACATATAAACGGACCTATCAACATATGATCTAATTTTGACTATCTAAATCCTATGTTGACCTATCTTGACCTAAGACGTAATGCAGACGAAGTCAACAGACATTCTGTGCACTAACAATTAATAAATTACATATTCTTGTATTGAGAGATTGAGGGATTATATGTCCCGAAAACATGAAGTTAAGAGATGAATCTGCTGATGGATCAAATAACATGCTAAGTGACTACTTGGTGACACTGGGTTAATAGATTAACTGTTATGACATGAATCATATGTGTATACTACATGTACCTTAGTTGTGTATTATGTGAACAAGGAGTACATGAATTAATTGTACGTGAAATATGTGGATTATGTGAACTCGAAACTGATTAATGTCGGTAACCATGATAGGACGTGTGTAATCAATTGACAAACAAGTAACTAGTCTTACCGAGCAAATCTAAGGTGAGTTCATTCCTCTTGAGCATGCGTCCCGGTGGTTGGGATAGTCATTGGGTATCCCTGAGAGGGATAGGTTTTTGGGTAAATCAATTGGGTATTCCTGAGAGGAATACGTCTCATGGGTAAAATCGGGAATGTTGGATAATATACTCATCCTATCACCATTAAAGTCCCTCCTTGTTGTTTGTTACCTGAGAGGTAACGGAGTATTAGTCGGTAGCGCTATCTAGGTTTGGCACCCTCACCCCGTACCTGAGAGGACGGGTGTGAACTAATGACTCAGTCATGCCCAATGCTTTGATAGGAACATTGGGGAAAGGGCAAAATAAATCAGGAGCCGTCTTGTATTCGAGGTATTATCAACATTGTAATCAATGAACTGAATTAAACACTTGGTAACAAACGTTTTCGTAAAACTATGAACTCACCAGCGTTGTCTGATATACGTTTGTGCATGCTCGCAGGTTATAGATATGTGGAACATGGGAACTTGCTGTCTGGGATGCTGGAGTGGTCATGGGTCGAGATACATGGAAACTTGAAACGAGACTAGCTAATTACATATACTTGGGATTTGGTTAAACTTTGTATTATGCTTCCGCTGAACATAACAAGTTATAAATTATGATTTGTATCACTTATTTGAAATGAATGAAAGTTTTTTTTTATTTGAAATCTTGTTATGAGTTCAACATGATTAGTGGCTAGATCCTGGTACGTCACACGCCTCGAAGGGGATCCCGTATGTGGTATTTTGGGGGTGTGACAGTTTGGTATCAGAGCCACTGGTTATAGTGAACTTGGTTTTAAAACGTTTTTATAAAACCAGACTATAAACGAACAGTTCTGAATACGTGAATACGACCATGACACTCTGCTCCAGATTGCAAGGTTCGTCTTTCTCACTTGTTGCATACGTTACATGACTAGTACACATTTGTTTATTATGTAACATACGAACACACACCCGTCATTATAGCATGATGGCATGGATTGCTTGCTTACGTTATGATGCGTTGATATTATGCCATAGTCCTTGGATTTTTGTGATCTTCCTACTTTGACAACCTTCGTTGATATCTGGGTTTGAAGAACCATTTGACACGAGTTAGGAGGAACTGAGGTGAGCATGCAAATAGCAATATTATTGTGGGTGCACACATAATAATAATGTGGGGTGCATGCGAGTCCCAGTGAGCCTTAACAAGTGAAAAAGGGGTTCTGTTCTGTTATTGAATCAGTGAAAAACGTAACAAATCTATAGGAGTCCTAGCAATGATTGCCTCCTACTTGAATGTGATCTTTTCCCTCCTCTCTGAATCCTTATGAATCTCGAAGCTATCGAGTATTACTTGAACACCCATCTGAACGTCTAGCGAACTGTGTAGAATGTTAGGTGCTAGTACGAACGTCCCTGAGTTGGATGTCACAGCGTCGAATGATTGGTCGATACCTTTCTCACTTCTCTTCGTTGCTGGAACTCAAAGTATTGACGTCTTAGATCCCGAAGTGCGATCACTTCTGCAACACTCTCGTAACATACCATGTGTTACTCAATTAACTTGCTAGATCTATGGACAAGAGGATGAGCGTAGTACTTTACCGGTCCCAGTATTTGGACAACCCTGATTACCGGCAATGAACACCAGCGAATTGACTTCAATCGAATCCTTAACACTAGTCAGTGACTTATGGGAGTCAACCCTTACAAATCAATCGGGGCATAAGCGATGACAAATGACTATAGTGTGGAATGTGTAGCTGCCAGCCCAGTGAGTAGCGCTTTGGGACGTGGAACAAAATGTGAGAGGATGGACCCTGTTGGTGAAAGATCATAGGGCTCCGTTTCAAGCAACGACATTAGAGGCAACAGTCATGGCAACATCAAGGTACTTGTAATCATAACCTACAGTATGGAAATGAAGGTGCTTACGACATGGATTGGCCATTGTTAAATCAAGACGACAACAACCAAGGGAATGACGACAGTACTGGAAATTCTCATAACAACAAACACTAGGAACGATGCTCGTGGAAGGGCATTCAGGATTAGCGTGGGCGACGCCATAATAATAGCAACATGGTAGCTTGTATGAGTAGCAAACCGAACCTGTTGTGGAATCGGCTGATAGCAAGTCAACTGAAGCCTCGTATGTTCGTAGGGATGCAAACTCGACCTTGTGGGACAAGTGTTCGACATCGACCTTCCTTCTGCTATCCTTGATAGTTTCGATGAAGTAGTAAGGGTGGATTGGGTATCCAGATAACGCCCGGATATACCTTGTGAGGAGAAAATTTTGAGTGCCCCTCTCCCTAGTGGCGAATCGTCGTCTGTCCTACAGCATCAGTGTGGTGTAAAGGTTGTATCATTTCAGCAATGAAAGCCAGAAGTGTCCACGGGGGGACTACCCCGCTATGTTGGCAACCGGTACTAACGTTTGGGCTATGGAAAGAGGATCGAGGATCCACCAATTGTTCGTGATTCCTCTCAGCGTGTTACCCGAGGAACTTCCAGGTTTACCCCCCGGCTGATTAGGTAAAATCTCTGTTTGATCTCATGATCAGAGGCAGCCTTGATTTCTCGTACTCCTTATCGTCTAGCGCCTGGAAAGTTGCAAGTACTGTCCGATCGACTTCAGGAAACTACAAGATGGGAGTTTTATAGATCTAGCTCCTCGTTTTGGGGAAACGCGCTCTATTGCGGAAACGAAGGACGAGTCCTTTCGTACGTGTACAGGCTACCACAAGGTGGTTATCATAGACCGTCACCCATTACCTCACAATTGACGACCTGCTTGGCCAGCTGCAAGGTTCAAATCATCTACTCGGAAACCGACGTGAGACCGGGCAATCATCAGATGGAAGTCCAGGAGGAGGTTGTTCCTAAGACGGCATTTCAAACGCAGTACGACTATTATGACTTTCTGTATATGATAATCAACTCATTCCATACACCAGCAGCTTTATTGACCACGTAAATCGTATGTGTAAACCTCATCTCGTCAAACTATCAACCGTGTTTATTGATGACTTTTGGAACCACTTCCAGGAGAAAGGAACACCATGAAACGACACTTGTATCATATCTTGGAGATCCAAGAGGAGGAGCAACTCCACGTGAAGTCTACCAAAGTGTGACTTCAGGATTCGAGAAGTACACTTTCTGGGTCACGTAGTCAACGAATTGGAAATACACGTGAATTTCGCTAAGATCCATTTTATTAGAACGTGATCGGCACCGAAGAGTCCTTCAGGGATACAGTAATTTCTTAGTCACATTGGATCTATCGCAGACTCATCAAGGGTTTTTCAAAGATCGCGCAGCTCTAATCTCCTTAATACAGCAAGGTGCTGTGCATTCGTGGGAGACAAAACAGGAAGACGTCTTTTCAGCTTTTGAAACCCAACTCTACAATGTACTGAGTATTGTCTTTACCCGAAGGTATGGATGATTTAGTGGTATACCATGATGGTTCGGATCAGAGTCCCAGTTTCACGCAGATGCAACATGAGAAGGTGATGGCTTATGTGGTGGAGTTACAGGAAAAATGGCATGAGTCACAACCTGCGGTAGAAGCCATGGTCTGTGGATTTAAGTTGGAGGCATTACTTGGACGGTACCAATTGCATTACTTAGACCGATCACAAGGGCCTCCCGTGCACCTTTGCTTCGAAAGAGCTAAAGCGTGTGATGGCATCGCTGGATGGAACTTTTAAATGATTACGACTGTGAAACCTGAACGTGCACAAGCCTTGCAGCTCACTATTGAATCTAACCTACATGATCAGAGTCGCTCTGTTCAAACTGAAAACTGAAGTAAGAGAATTCTCAAGATTAAACCCATGCGGGGCATGGAGAAGGAACAACTTTCGGCAAGTCGGACGATATTCGCTACTTCATGGAGCGAATGTAGACCCCACCATATGGCAACCGTAGGGAACTTGTGTTGAACAAAGCACACCAGCATCGTTATTCTAGTCGTCTGGATTTTGATAGGGGATATTAAGATCTGGCACTGGCCACCGGGCGTGAAGGTCCATATAGCAATGTATGAGAACGATGTTTGACTTGTGCGAAAGTCATGGTGGAATATCAAGAACCTTCTGGTTTATGCCAGCAACCAGAAACACCCATTTGGAAATGAGAACAAACTGCCACGGATTTTGTCACTGGACTACCTAAAACCTAGAACGGAAACAATATCACCTGGGTGATCATTGATTATCTTATGTAACCGGTACACCCTCTTGCAACTCCTGTTACCTCTGGTTTTGATCTATACCTGATTTATGACAGGCACTACACAACCCTCTTGGCTCACATCTAGACATGAGCAATACTTATCACCATAGGACAAATGGTCAGAGTAAACGAACCCCCCCTGCACTCGAAGACATGCTGCGAGTATGTGTGTGATTGAAGGACAGATACCTTTGGCTGAGTTCTACTGTAGCAGTTATCATTCTAGTATTCAGACGGCTCTGTTTGAGGCATTGTATGGATGGTAATGCCAATCTTCTTGTTGGGCTAAGGTGAGTGACAACCTAATCACAGGTGTCACACCCCCAAAATACCACCAGCGGAAACCCCCGCGAGGCGTGTGACGTACCAGGATCTAGCCACCAATCACACTGAACTCATAGGTATATTTAAATAAAACTTTCATTTATTAACATTAAGTGTTACACGTTACAAATAATTCACAGTATACAGCGGAAGCATAATTTATTCGTTACGAGTTTATAAACCACTTGTAAAAAAAATCATTAGTCTTGTGCTGCGACTCCATGTATCTCGACCCATGACCACTCCAGCCTCCCAGACATCAAGTTCCAATGATAAGCACCTAAAGGCCTGCAAGGCATGTAACAACGAATTAACAACAAAGTTGAGCGAGTTCACAGTTGGTTGTCCATTTTAAAGTTGTTCCAAAAACCATAAGTCCATTTGAAAATCAGTAGTTTATCAGTTCCTTGTTTCCCAAACCATAAGCAGTGGGTGCTTCCCCATGTTAACCACTAGACCCGTTACCATATCGACAACTGACTGGAGTCATGTATGTGCCCTACGTCAATGTCTATCATCATTGACTAAGTGCCCAGATCCATTAGTTCACTCCCGTCCTCTGCGGCACGGTGTGAGGCTTATGAAACCTAAATAGTGCTATCTAATTAATGACCCTCTCGCCATTGGCCTGGCGATTAAGTCGATATAAAATGAGGGACTTCATGATAGAGTTTTGTCTAGTAAGTTATAGGTTGTCGTCCTTCCCAACCGAGGACGGAGGTACGTAATCCACACAAGGAAAATACGCAGGTTAAAGGTTGTCATCCTTCTCAACGAGGATGCGGGTACATATTCTGTTAAAGGTGAATATGTAGGTTTCGTTTTAGCTTCTTAACCCATTCCCAAACCACCGGGAATCCCATGCCTTATAGAAAGTGTGAACTAACCTTGGTTTGCTCGGCAGATCCACAAAGAGGTCAATCAAGCTGCTAGTGGTCAACCACGTCCTAACATGGTTACCATACAAGTCAGGTCTAGGTTCAAGTAGTGCACGTAGGTTTACACATAAGCTAACAAGTTACAACACATAGCGAACATGGCAAACACATCGATTATATAACAGTAGCATACAGTTCACATAGACATAACCCAAACTTGTGCGACTTTGAGTGATTGGGGCTGTTATGGTTGTGTAAGCCCAATCCTCTTGTGCTATCTAAAAGGTGAAGCCCAAAAGACAACCGGCCCAACCTGTTGTGCGTCCAGCACCGTCTTGTGCGACTCACAATGGGTTGTGCGACTCGGAAACATACCCGGCCCAAAACATTCAACCCACTACTCATTTAGCCCAAACAATCAAGCAAACACTTAATCCTGTGCGGTCCAAATGGACTTGTGCGACTACAGACAACTTGTGCGATACAATATACTTGTGCGATTGGGGTTTTGGGCCGTTCAGCCCAACAACTTAAACATTTTGAGCGGCCCAAATATCAACGGCTAATCTCTTATGTGTGGCCCAACATATTTTGCGATCGGCACAGACTTGTGCGATCCACAGTATGTTGTGCGATCATGCAATATAGTGTTGTACTCAGTGCTTTAACAGTTGTACCATAAGCGTAGCCTGACTTGTGCGATTAGTTAAACCATTCCAAAAATCATGCTCATCAGTTACAAACCATTTGGCAGTTTCCAACCATTCCTTTACTCGATCAAAACAGGCAAATATCTTTTACCTTTCATGAACCGTAATCACTACCTTGAACCAAATCGATTAACAACCATTATCAAACATTCAAAATACCCAACTGATTCATTCACATCATTAAAACAGTGGTTCTTTCCCATCAAAATCCCCTATCATCGGCTAAACTCAAACGGCAGTAATTAATCATGATCATCAATCAAACTCGAACCGAAACGCAAAATCAATCAGTCATCATGCAATCCTAAACCCTAAACATCATGCAGGATCATAATAATACACACAGATCATGTATCGATTCACCAACTCATCATTCAAGATTATAACAATCACAATAACAAGAATCAATCATAACACATATTCAAAATTCTTATTACCAAGATCTTCTAGTATGAACAACCCTAGCTATGTCATACAATCATCACAACATCACTTATTATATAAACAATATCGAGGCACTAACCGTGATGTTCAAAAGAGTTGGATTGAATCGACGAGAAGGGCTTCGAGTGGGGCTGCCGTCGGGTTTCCAAGAGAGAGAGAGAGTGAGAGAGAGCTTAAGGTTAGCTTAGGGTTTTGTGTGTATTGTGTATTTGCAAGTAATGAGAAACAAAACCCCATTAGGGTTATGTCCTGGTTTAAATAGGTGAGTGGCCGAACCCATCATGTAACGCCTCGTATTTTCGTATCTTTATCCATATTTGTACTCTATTTTTCGAGGCGTTAATCATAATAAATAATTGTATACATACTTGTATTTGTACAATCAATCATTTAAATATATGATTTCTTTTACGAAAACGAAAAGCTTTAAAGATTTTTAATAATTTTTAAGAATTTTTCTAGCTTAGGTCCCTTTTGTAAAAAGTACGTATTTTAATCCACAGTATTAAAAAAAATACATGAATAGTGCCGTGAATAGTGCCATACGGAGATTTATACCCATTTTCCCCCTCTTTTCTTCTCCAATCACCTTTTCCACCTCCTTCAATCACCTTTTCCACCTCCACTCTCCATTTTAGAATTATTTTTTTATTTATCTTTTCCATTTATTTTTTTTATTATCTCCACCAATCACCTATCACCTTCTTCACCTATAAATACCAACCTCCTCCTAACCATTTTCTTCACACCATTCTTCTCTCAATCTTCTCTTAATCTCTCTAAATCAAGAATTCGAAGAATTCTAAAAGAACACTAAGTGTTCTAACCATTCTTCTCTCAACCCCTCTAATTCTCTTAAAATCTTCCAAGCAAGGAAGAGAACTCGAAGAGTTCTAAATAAAACATTAAAGGTTCTAAGGAAGCTTTGAACCTCCAACTCTTCACGGGATTACCAAAGGAACAACTTTGAGAAACCGTGAGTATACTCAAACCCATTTTACTTTTAAATTTTTTTGGGTGCAACATGTATTCTATGTAAAAACACTAAACACTTGAAACTATTTGAATCATATTCTATCCACATGTAAACATGTTCACCTCCCGCTAGTCTATTGGGAGTTATTCTATGAACGATTTGATGCTTGTTAATCTCATATGCTATGTAAACTATTAGTTTCTATATGCTCATTAACTTCGTACAAGCCCACCTTAACAATTATAGCGCTATAGGAGTAATGCACCACCCCTTTTGTATTCGAGGGTATTGTTAAGTTAAACTATTCTACCACCCCGCTATACTCTTGGGATTAGGCTATTTTAACGCATTATATTCTAGGGTTTGAACATATAGTGACACCGTTTCAGCGTATTAGTAACTCCCATCATGTTTTTTTTATATTGGATATGAACACATTAAACAATTTTATTCTATGTTATACTATGTATCAAACTTGTATACTCGCCAACTTTTGTTGATTTTATTTTAATACATGTTGCAGGTTGATAGTCAAGATTATGAAGGAATCAAGTTAGGATGGACTAGATACCCATTCTAATAATAAATCATGTTTGTTGCAATTTGTCTTTATTCGAAACAATGTATTTGAATTTAGTCATTTATGAAATTTGATTTAAATTATATTGTGACAATAGTGTTATGATGCATTTGAGCGATTTGTTCGTCTCATCCCGATGTTTCCGCCATCGGTTGGGGTGTGATAGATTGGTATCAGAGCCATAACTATAGGGAATTAGGAAAAATTGCCATGCTTTTTTTTACCTAGTCTATAGTTCTAGAGCTTTATTCTCATGCTTTGCTTAAACTACTTACATGTTACTTTATTTGCTCATTATTTATTATCTTTTGGACCTTTAAACATGTACGTCACTTATGTGTTAATACTTGACATACTATTCTTACGTGTCAATACATGTTTTATTTTGTGTTGATATTTGTTTTAATACTTCATTCTTTATGTGCCATTCTTGACATGTTTATACTTGTTTGCTTAATCTTCAACATACGCTTTTCTTCATACATTTTACTCGACTATTCTTAATCTGTAAACACTCGTATTATACAAACGAGATAAATTCACCAAAATAGGCGTGAAACCCATAATTTGGTGAACGACTCGCAATCTACCTATTCTTTTATACGAGATTCATCATCAAGCTAGGAGTGAAGGCCTCATCTTGATAAAGAATTTCAATTTTGTATTCTAGTGGACCCTCGTCAAAGTGTTGAAATTAAATTTTGACCCGACGAGTACCAACCACACTTAGGATATGAAATCGTCAAGTTAGGGGTGAAACCCGCACCTTATCGATTATTTCCACTCCTCGATTTTCAATCTCGCCAAAGTTCCAAATTTTCGATCAAATGGAAACGTGTAGTAACTGGAAGGGTAAGTACCGGTAGTCGGGACGTCCTGTCTAGGCTGGCAATTCGTACAAATCCGAATTAACGGACCAGTTTGCCTACCTGGGGACTATCGATGAGAGTACAAATTACCTATAGGCCAAAGCACGTTTCCCTAATTCGAAAGGACTTTTGATTTATTTCGATTTAGTCAAAGTTCCATTTTGGAACAATCCAAGTTTTAATCAAACCTACGTTTTACTATTATCAATTTTATATGATACAATCCCCTCTTTTCAAATTCAAATTTTTAAAATTCAAATTATTTTCAAGATCATACATTCTCAAATTCAAATTTTCAAAATTCATTTTTTTTTCTCGAGATCATACATTTTCAGATTCAAATTTTCAAACTAACTACAGTAAACTGTTTAAAACGTATCATGGAAGCCTTAACCGATCGTATGATGTAAGCCGAAATTTCCTTATCTATATAAGAAACTCACTACTCGAGCTAATCTACACAAGAACTACAACTTCTGATATAATTCAACACATACCCAAAATAACTCATACCCAAACTTTTCTTAGTTCAACAAAACCCAATATTCAAATGGCAAATTTCCCAGTAGCATATGCTGAATCTTCAAATGCAGCAAAAATTCATCCATTCCTTCGGTTTACTGATTTACCCACCCGTGAGAGGTATCGAAAACTCAAGGATCTTGAAGTTTTTACTATTAGCGGCATCGATTGGGATCGAATGGGAACGTTTGATTCCAGTGGTTTACTGGCAGGATTACTACCACATAATACGCCCTGGCGCCGTTTCTTCGACATCTTAGAACCGTCATACGATGAACTGGTGTATGAGTTCTTGACCACTTTCTATTTCCAATATAATAAAAGTCTTACCGATGAATCGATTCATTTTTGACTTTGTGGACAACCTCATAATATGTCATTAACAGAATTCGCAGTTCATCTGGGCATATATACAGAGGAAGAAGTTAAACAACCCATTTTTACGGAGGCATCAACCTCTTATTCCTCTGTGAAAATGACAGAATATTGGCGATGCCATTCATCAAAAGAGTGGTGTGGCAACAATAATTCTATGAACCTCACAGACCCTCGTTATCGATATATGCACCGTGTTTTAGCCAACACTATCACGGGGCGCAAGATTAATCAACAAAGGGTTAGTTCAACCGAACTTTTCCATCTGCATAGTATTTTTGACCAAGTTCCTTGTAATATTGCCCACGAGCTTGCTACATACTTTTTTAGGCAACAAACAAATCCTCTGAGAAGTCTCATGGGAGGGTCTTACATTACAAAAATAGCAAAATCATTAGGTGTCTTAAGTGATCAGATTATCCAAGGATTATCTCCACCAAAGGCACCTGCGATTGTAAATGTTAACACCATTAGGCTAACCCCTGTTCATATTTATACACCAACTCAACCATTCCAGTCGGGAGTGTTAACATGTGTGATTTTAACGTGTGTGATTGAAGAATCCATATATAAGAATGACGTGTGTGATTTTAACGAATCACGTCTGCCAGGAGTGTTAACATGTTTTCAGATGTTAACTGGGATCCGAATCTTTTTAAACAAGTTTTACCATATTGGCTAAGTCTTTATAATGACCTACAAGCTAGGTTTTACCTTTTTTAAGATTCTTATTAATATTTAAATAGGCATATTATTTTAAAAGGAATGATTTTTATTTATTTATTTCATATAATATATTTATGCATATAATGGCAAAAATGAAATTTATAAACTTAACATTCCAATAATCATAAAAAGTACACACTGCCCTAAACGGGTCTTTCAACATAACAACTTGCCCACGCAGGGGCTTAACCAAACAAACATACCCACGCAGGGGTCAACAGAAAGACATGCCCACGCAGGGGCAGAATACAAGAAGTCATACCCTCGCAGGGGCTAAAAAGACAAGTCCACGAAGGGACTAAATACACAAATAAACGTCCACACAGGGACTGATTGAAATAGATAATACAACAACACATGTAGGGATTTAATGATCCCTTTTCTTCTTCCCCTTTAGCAAGTTTGCTAAACCCTTGAGGAAACCTTGTCGTTCCCTTCGATCTCTGTGAAAATCTCGCTCGACTTGGTCCAATCTTTGGAGAATTTCTTCTCGTTCTGGCGGGGAAAACCGTAGCGGCTGCGATTGTTGCCGAATCGGTGGTCGAGCTGGTACTTGATATCCATGAGTTGGATATCCTACTCCCCAAGGAGCTCCATACGGTCCTTCAGGGTGAAGGGCAAGGTAGTTTGATGCCACTTGGTAAGGATCTTCAGCATAATTATAATGGGTGTGAGCCGGCTGCTCAAACGGATTGTACGCTATTGAACCGGCGTACGCAGGAATCGGGTTATCAAAACCCATTGGTGGTGGCTGTGGTGCAGCTGGTGCGGAACTCACCTCAGGAATCGGGTTTGAGGGCCCACCCATTTGTGGGTCCTCATGCAGTGGCAGATAATGACTGTCACTGGAGTGTCGAGGGGTGCTAAAGTGGAAATCCCCTGCTCGCGCAGACATACGTGTGCTCGTTCTCCTACGCCTTGGTGGTTCTGGAGGTGCTTGATGAACTGGCGGCGGTGGAGGTGGTGGCGTGACTGCCACGAATCGTGAATCCCCAGAGGGATCCTATGGTTGTTGCTGCTGGTGGGGTGATGAATGGTGCAAAGGTGTGAAGTACCATTCATGTTGGTTAAACCGTAGGGTGATCCGTGAAAAGAAGATCCATCCGAGATCTCGATGGGATGGTTAGGAGTACCGCTTGCAGGTTCGAGGGGATCCGTGTCCTCGTCCATGTCCATAGCATTATCTTCCGAGAAGTGGTCCTCCGGTCCCAATGGGTTAAAACCCACTCGTTCTTGGATATAATTTGCCGGGTTGAACCGGCCCTGAAAAACAGGAGTGGGGTTACCAAAAGAATTGTGCGAAAGGGATCGCTGGAGAGGTATGTACGAAGGTTGTGGGTTCTCGGGCTCGTTTTCTGACTATGGCCCATAGGAGTTACGATAGGGAGGCGTTGAACTGTGCGAGACAGATCGTCTGGCGGGCTAAAAAAGGTTCCTCCTGTTTCCTTGCGGATCGGCACTTGCAGTCGTAGAAGGAGTTCGCCAGTGCGAAGGCCCGGCTTCGTGATCGTTAGGAGCGCTCATCGGCCCCTTTCCTCGTCCTCCTCTTCTCATCCTTGGTGGCATATTTCCTGTCAATATAACAAAGATAACAACAAGAATATAAAATAAAAGACAAAGTTAAAAATTTAAAACAATTTGGATTGTTCCTATGTTATTTGTCTAGACTCGAAAGTTTTGGAATGTGCAATTGTGTAACTGAGATTAAACACAAAAGGCTAGTGTTTAATTCACTCAGCGTTGGCTCTGATACCAACCTGTCACACCCCGATATTTCCACGTTTGACCGGTGGGCCCGGTGTAGGAGTAACGTGACGTGGTTGGTAACATTACAGTCAAACAACACAATATTTAAATGCACAGCGGAAGCAAAGATAGATATATTTCAACCGAATATAATTGTAATATCAAGTATCACAAACAGTTTAAAATAATCCACAGGTGGATAAAAAAGAAATAGGAAACATTGTTCAACAGTTTTTGACGTCCGAGCTTGCGAGACTTATGGTGGACGCTAGGAGAAAGCCAGCCTAGTTCGCTTAGTACCTGCACTTAACCTTTTTGGGAAAATACGTCAGTTTACACTGGTAAATACATTCAACCGACTCATTTTGAAAAGTTTAATAAAATTGATTTGAATGCACGTGGCAAAAACTTTTTATAACTTGGGATAATTATTTAAACATATAAACTTGTAAAAGAATTACATGTTCCTTATGCGTTCAGTAGCCCGGTTCGTGCCGGGTTAAAGATCAATAGACACACCACATTATTTATTTATGCACTGACGAGTGTACGCCTACACCCCGCGCTTAGGTCGTGGCCATTTCGTAAAATGATGCCAAGGATATCCGGGACATGGTCATTAACCTCCCAAAGGCGTTAAGCAAACAAAACATATTTAAACGGGTCATCTCGATAATACTTAACCACCAATTGATTTAGGTCGAATGCCCGACCAAGCGGTATTTTATATACCGTACCCCAAGCCCGTATAAGGGAAAATAAGTTAAGAGTATTTACCTTTGCAAGTATAAATCACAATTAGCAAATGCGGGTAGCTTTTACCGGTTCTCCTATTCTGGAACAAAGGTTTATAATAACCTATTAGATTCCTAACGGTCTTTAGTTAAGCTTAAGCTTAGACCGGTTAGTTTTAAGGAACGATACGGTTCGTACGCACGATTAAGCGAAGACCGAAATAGAATGTGATTTAGACCCGACAAGTTTGAAGACTTGTCTTATATGGGTAATCTAAACACATTCTGGATTTTGAGATAAAAATGATAGGGTTTGACCCGTTTCGGCTAGTTTATGCAAACTAGTTACATAAACCGAACCGAACGCGCAAGAGGCGTAGCGGGTAACCATAAGAGCCATATACAGGTTTCCTAAGTTAATATGCCTCAAATATGTTGTGACATCAGTAAGATATCTTTTGTTATGCCCGAAACGAATTTAAACTCAAACTATGCCCCGTAGGGGCATTTTGGTCATTTATAAGGTTATAAAAGAGTTTGAACAATAATCTGAGTTACAGGTCTGATGTAATCAGTAAAAATACTTAATTTGATAAGTTATAACAGTAGGGTATTGCATATATGTGAAATTTATCAATTATAACCAAACTATGCACCGTAGGGGCATTTTGGTAATTTCACATAAGCCGAAAAGCTCAAAACTGAAGTCTGAGTTAAACAACTTTTGCTTACTATTAAAATATTATAATTTACCTAAAATATCAGTAGGTATCAACCTTTGTATGTTTAAAATAGTTTTAGTACATACTATGCGTTAAAAACGCTTAAAAAGGCGATTAGAAGCCGTTTTCGGGTTCTATATAGAAAGCTGATATTTTTATTATTCCAGAAGGTTTAAAATAATTTATTTATCATATAAAATCAGTAGCAAAAGGTTTGGGGTCAAAAAGATATGTAAAACTCATTTTATAGCCCAAAAGGGCAAAACCGACAATTACCGACTCAAGCGTATAACTCTAAGTTATGCTCAGCCTAAAATTAATTAAAAATCTTCAAAAATCCCAAAATAATATATTACATCAGTGGGTAAAAAGTTTGATATAAAAAAGTGGGTTTAAATAGGCTATATGCTAATTACGCCGTTAAATCGCTAAAAAGCTTTCTAATTACGCTAATGAGCATAACTCTCAATCTACACCTCAAACTGATGTCAAATTTTGGGTATAAGTTTATATATCAGTAACTAAGGTTTCTACTCTTTTACATTTTTAAAAATCACGTTTTATGGTGAAAAGGGCATATTGGTCAACATATAAGCAATTAACGGAATCATGCATATTAATTGGATAACTATTGAACCAAGGTGTATAATCACAGAGGGTTATACTAGCATGTAACCTAGTCCAATTAAAGCTCTAAGGAATTTCTAAAACATGCTTAAACGGGTCAGAACTGAAAGTCAAAGCAAAAGTCAAATTATGCGACTTTCGGTTCCGAACCGGGTCTCTACTGAAAATTGTCGGGTTGAACATGTTTAGACATGTTCTTACATTAATTACCAAGTTATATTAATGATCAAACAGGTTGTATGGGTTCTACATTGCTAATTATGCATTAATTTGAAATTACGCATCCTGTTGACTTTTTAATAACAAGTTTGACCCGACAAACGACCTAGTTAGAGTGGGAATCAGAGGGTGCCCTTTTAAGGGTTTATTGCCCACATAATTACCAACTTATAACTACCTTCAATTCGACTAATCACTGGACCATTTATGATTAATCACTAAGTCAAACGGTAATTACGACGGTTTGACTTTTAAGCTAAAACTAAGTAAAAACTCAACTAAGAAAGGTTAAGCATACTTACTGAAGTCCTATGCACGATTAGGAATGTCTTGGTTCTGCTCTTGAACTCCCAAAAGCTCCAGAAATGCAGAAGAAATGTGTGATCACAATGTTGCAACATTCTGGCCATTTATAGTGTTCTTGATCTCATAGATCATTGACACACAAGCCTAGCAATGGCCATGGATCATCCACAGATGTCTCCTAGGTCTAAAAGTAATGTAGGGGTCGTCCAAAGATGTGGAAAATCATTTATAAGTCGGTTATTGCGTTTAAACAGCCAACTGCCATGTTTTCTGTCGCTGGGAACCCCTTACGGACCGTAAGGGGGTGGCTTACGGTCCGTAAGCCTTTTGCAGAAGGAAAAAACTTTTGATCTTTCGAGCTTTGAAAGGACAACTTAGTGTATTTCGAATTTTAGCCTCAATTATCAGTATGGGGCCTCTTATTATGGGTCTTGAACAGTTATGTACCCTACCATTTTGAAATGTTTTCATGAACTTTAAAGGAAAACCATAAATGAAGGTTTGTCGTGCATTTCTTCGTAGGATTCCACTCTTGCAAATGAGAGTCAATTATTGCTAGTGTTTACCGGATTTGAGTACATCAGATGTTTCTAATATAAATTAGGGTCTTGGGATTTATAACGAGGTCGTTCAGAGGTACGAATTAACATGACGACACTTTTAAATCCTGCCATACATCTTTAACTATATCCGGGTTTATATCACTTTTTTCTTACATGACACGTGTCGTTATTCTATTGAACATGAATTTTCGAGGTGTTACATCCTCACCCCCTTAAAAGAAATCTCGACCTCGAGATTTACTGAAACAAATGAGGGTACTTTTCTTTCATTGTGGACTCTACCTCCCACGTGTACTCGGGACCTCTACGGGCATCCCATTTTACCTTTACAATAGGCACATGCGTCCTTCGAAGCTTCTTAACCTGTCGATCCTCGATCGACACAGGTTTTTCAACAAACTTCAAGCTCTCTTCTATGTGCACATCTGTATGTGGTATAACTAGTGATTCATCAGCGAAACACTTCTTCAGATTGCAGATGTGGAATACATTATGAATACCACTGAGCTCTTCAGGTAAGTTTAACTTATAGGCAACTGATCCGACACGTTCGATGACCTCGAATGGTCCTATGTATCTCGGGCTTAATTTGCCTTTCTTACCAAATCGCATCACTCCCTTCCAGGGTGATACTTTAAGCAACACCTTGTCACCTACCTCGAAGTTAAAAGGTTTACGCTTTAAATCTGCGTAGCTTTTCTGCCTATCCCTGGCAGCTTTCAGGCGGTCACGAATCTGAACAATCTTGTCCATCGTTTCAAAGACTATTTCCGGTCCTGACAGTTGGACATCTCCAACTTCCGCCCAACAAACGGGCGTTCTGCACTTTCTACCGTATAAGGCCTCGAAAGGCGCAGCGTTGATGCTGGTATGGTAGCTATTGTTATACGAGAACTCGATCAATGGCAGGTGGTTATCCCAACTACCACCTAAGTCGATCACACATGCACGAAGCATGTCTTCCAACGTTTGGATTGTACGCTCACTCTGTCCGTCCGTCTGAGGATGGTAAGCCGTACTGAAATTTAAGCGCGTGCCCAAAGATTGTTGGAAACTTTTCCAAAAATGTGACGTGTATCTAGTATCTCTGTCAGAGATAATAGACACAGGTACGCCATGTAAAGCTACAATCTTATCTACGTATAATTGGGCTAACATGTCGGAGCTATAGGTCTCCTTGATGGGTAGGAAATGTGCTGACTTAGTCAGTCTATCTACTATTACCCATATTGTGTCATTTCCTTTCCTTGTTTTTCGCAACTTGGTGATGAAATCCATCGTCACCATTTCCCACTTCCACGTGGGAAGTTCAGGCTGTTGTTGCAAACCTGACGGCTTTTGATGTTCTGCTTTGACTTGTGCACACGTCAAACATTTAGCTACATAGGTAGCTATAGACTTCTTCAAGCCTATCCACCAAAGGTTTGCTTTCAAATCCTGGTACATCTTATCAGCTCCAGGATGAACGGAATATTTAGAGCTGTGGGCTTCCTGGAGGATAACATCCCGAAGTCCTCCATAAACAGGAACCCATATTCGTCCATTCAATCTCAGAATTTCGTCTTTGCCAAGAGATAACTGCTCCTCAGTTACTCCTAGCTTTTCATTAGGATAGTTAGCTTCCAACACAGCTTCCTTCTGTGCAGCTAACAACCTTTCATTTAAACTGTTCCTTATCTCAATGCTCTTGGCATTGATTCGGATGGGTTTCACCCTTTCCTTTCTACTCAAGGCATCGGCGACTACATTCGCTTTGCCAGGATGGTATCTTATTTCACAATCATAATCATTTAAGGTTTCCATCCAACGTCGTTGCCTCATGTTCAAATCCTTTTGGTTGAACAGGTGCTGGAGGCTCTTGTGATCAGAATAGATCACACACTTGACACCATATAAATAGTGCCTCCATAGCTTCAGTGCAAATACAACGGCACCCAACTCCAAGTCATGGGTGGTGTAATTCTTTTCATGCACTTTTAACTGTCGTGAAGCATAGGCAATAACTTTGCCTTTCTGCATAAGCACACATCCCATGCCAGTGTGTGATGCGTCGCAGTAAACCACGAATTCTTTGGTACCTTCAGGCAATGTCAACACAGGTGCATTGCTTAGCTTCTGTTTAAGGATATCAAAGGATTCTTGCTGCTTAGGGCCCCAAACGAACTTTATTTTCTTCCGAGTCAAAGAAGTTAGGGGTGCAGCAATCCTTGAAAAATTTTCAATGAATCGCCTATAATATCCTGCCAATCCAAAGAAACTGCGAATTTCTATGGGCGTCTTCGGCTCTTGCCAATTCATGACAGCTTCAACCTTAGAGGGGTCCACTTGGATTCCGCATTCGCTAACCACATGTCCAAGAAATTGGACTTCACGAAGCCATAATTCACACTTCGAAAATTTGGCGTAAAGCTTCTCCTGTTGAAGTAGTGAAAGAATACATCGAAGATGCTTCTCATGATCAGCCTTGTTCTTCGAGTAGATGAGGATGTCATCAATGAAGACGATAACAAATTTGTCCAAGTATGGTTTGCAGACGCGATTCATGAGATCCATGAATGCGGCAGGTGCATTAGTGAGCCCAAAAGGCATCACTAGGAACTCGTAATGACCATAACGAGTCCTAAATGCAGTCTTGTGTACATCTTCATCTTTAACTTTCAGTTGATGATAGCCTGACCTCAGATCGATCTTAGAGAAGTAACTTCCCCCTTGGAGCTGATCAAACAGATCGTCGATTCTGGGCAATGGGTACCTATTCTTGATCGTGACCTTATTAAGCTCACGGTAATCGATGCACAGACGCATCGATCCATCCTTTTTCTTGACAAATAAGATTGGTGCTCCCCAAGGAGACGAACTAGGTCTAATGAAACCTTTGGCCAGCAATTCATCTAGTTGTGTCCTCAATTCCTTCATCTCTGTTGGTGCCAACCTATAAGGTGCCCTTGCTACTGGTGCTGCTCCAGGGATGATGTCAATTCTGAATTCGACTTGTCTATCTGGTGGTAAACCAGGTAGTTCTTCAGGAAAAACTTCAGGGTATTCAGAAATGACGGGGATATCCTCAATCTTAGGCTTCGGTTCATCGATAGTCACTTGTGCCATGTAGATGACACAACCCTTCTTTAAACACTTAGAGGCCTTGAGCATAGTCACTTGCTCATGCAGTCCATACCGTGTATCTCCCTTAATGGTAAGTGATTCGCCAGACGGAGTCTTGATCACCACTTGCCTCTTATTGCAGACAATCTGGGCCTAGTTATGAGATAACCAGTCCATTCCCAAAACTATGTCGAAACCGGCTAACTTAAAGGGAAGTAGGGACAAAGGAAAAGAGTGGTTCTTAATGGATATAACACATCCATCTAACACAGTTGAGACGGCCTCTATGGTTCCATCAGCTAATTCCACTTCATATTCCACACTTAAAGTTTTAACAGGCAACTTCAACAACTCACAAAACTTATTATCTACAAACGATTTATCAGCGCCTGAATCAAAAAGTACTCTTGCATAGATATCATTTATGAGGAAGGTACCTGTAATCACATTGTCGTCCTGGACAGCTTCCTTTGCATCCATCCTGAAGACCCTAGCATTGGTCTTCTTTCCTTCATCAGCTTTCTTTGCAAGTTTTGGACAGTTGGACTTGATATGCCCTTTTTCGTTGCAACTGTAGCTCGTTGCGTCCTTCAACTTTTTGCAATCCAAGGTCTTGTGTTCCTTGGACTTGCATATCCCACATGCAAAAGTTCTCGTCTGTGTTTGCGAGTTCGATTCATATCTGCACTTCCCGAAGTGCAGTTTCTTGCAGATCTTACACTTGGGCTTTTCTCCAGATTGATGCCCATCCTTCCTAGACTCAGACCCTTTCTTGTGGTCATTGTTTCCTCAGTGCTTCTTGTTTGACCTTCATGAATTGTCATCTTCACGTTTCCTTTTCTCGGCATCCGTGTTCCTCAGCGATCTTTGTCTGACCGCGTCCAGTGTGAGGGACAAGGATATATCAGTTACGGATCTGAAAGTAGTTGGCCGAGAGGCCTTCACGCTTGCCTTAATCTCTGGGGCTAAACCCCCAATGAAACGAGCTATTCTTTTGGCTTCCGGGGTCACCAGATACGGAACCAATCTTGACATGGTATTAAAGCTCGTAAGGTAAGCTTGGCAGTCAAGGTTCTTCATAACCAACGATAGGAAGTCAGACTCAATCTTTTCAACCTCATGTTGAGGGCAGTAGTTTTCTCTGATGAGGGCAACAAATTGTTCCCAGGTCATGTTGTACAGTGGAATCTTCCCAGTAGCTTGAATCAACGATCTCCACCAGGCTAAGGCCTTACCTTTGAACGATTGAGACACAAACTTTACCACATCCTTCTCAGCGCACCCGCTGATATCAACAACGGTATCCATCTCATCCAACCAGGTCATACAGTCTATAGCTCCTTTCTCCCCAGTGAAATACCTGGGTTTGCATGAAACAAAGTATTTGTAGGAGCAACCCTTATCACGGGGTCCTTGATTCAGTATGATCTTTTGAGATGGGACACTTTGATGGTTTGAAGAGTGACGATCGTCATCTTCTTTCCTGGGTTCATCCTTCTTGGAGGGTGGCTTGCTGTGAGCCTCAGAGTGAGTCTTATGCTTTGAATGCGGTGTAGATAGGGTCCTACTTCGGGTTCCACTATATTCTTCATACTGCCGCTCTATGGCCTTTGTAACAGCGCCGTCTATTAACGCTTGTAGTTCAGCACCCGTTATATTAATTCGGGCGTTATCCTGATTCTCCCTTGGGTGACTATTAATTTCGTCCTAGTCAGCCATTGCAGTTTTTTTAACTGTTACATAAAATATTGACAATAATTTATTTGGGAGTTTATTATAGAATTGTCTTTTATGGCAATTCATTAACCACGGTAAACATAGACCAGATTTGGTTAATTTGTTAATCATATTTATTTAGGATTTTTATTACAATTTATCCTAATCATAAAACAATAACAGTTTTATTAGTGGCACAAAAGGCCTAGTCACAGGGATACTTTAAATCATAAAGCCATGATTTCAGAGAATCAAAGCATGAAGGTTTGAACATAGTTCCTTACCTTTTTCTGATAGAGAGTCGTAGACTACTACTGCCTTTTGTCTCATATGAAAATGAGTATGGCCCGTAGGCACTATATTACCAATGTATGGTCAAAATACGATCATCTTAATTGATGATTTAAACCCATGATTCATAGATCGTTAAGTTGGGTTAGGAATCTTTTGAAGAATCCATATATAAGAATGACGTGTGTGATTTTAACGAATCACGTCTGCCAGGAGTGTTAACATGTTTTCAGATGTTAACTGGGATCCGAATCCTTTTAAACAGGTTTTACCATATTGGCTAAGTCTTTATAATGACCTACAAGCTAGGTTTTACCTTTTTTAAGATTCTTATTAATATTTAAATAGGCAGATTATTTTAAAAGGGATGATTTTTATTTATTTATTTCATATAATATATTTATGCATATAATGGAAAAAATGAAATTTATAAACTTAACATTCCAATAATCATAAAAAGTACACACTGCCCTAAACGGGTCTTTCAACATAACAACTTGCCCACGCAGGGGCTTAACCAAACAAACATACCCACGCAGGGGTCAACAGAAAGACATGCCCACGCAGGGGCAGAATACAAGAAGTCATACCCTCGCAGGGGCTAAAAAGACAAGTCCACGAAGGGACTAAATACACAAATAAACGTCCACACAGGGACTGATTGAAATAGATAATACAACAACACATGTAGGGATTTAATGATCCCTTTTCTTCTTCCCCTTTAGCAAGTTTGCTAAACCCTTGAGGAAACCTTGTCGTTCCCTTCGATCTCTGTGAAAATCTCGCTCGACTTGGTCCAATCTTTGGAGAATTTCTTCTCGTTCTGGCGGGGAAAACCGTGGCGGCTGCGATTGTTGCCGAATCGGTGGTCGAGCTGGTACTTGATATCCATGAGTTGGATATCCTACTCCCCAAGGAGCTCCATACGATCCTTCAGGGTGAAGGGCAAGGTAGTTTGATGCCACTTGGTAAGGATCTTCAGCATAATTATAATGGGTGTGAGCCGGCTGCTCAAACGGATTGTACGCTATTGAACCGGCGTACGCAGGAATCGGGTTATCAAAACCCATTGGTGGTGGCTGTGGTGCAGCTGGTGCGGAACTCACCTCAGGAATCGGGTTTGAGGGCCCACCCATTTGTGGGTCCTCATGCAGTGGCGGATAATGACTGTCACTGGAGTGTCGAGGGGTGCTAAAGTGGAAATCCCCTGCTCGCGCAGACATACGTGTGCCCGTTCTCCTACGCCTTGGTGGTTCTGGAGGTGCTTGATGAACTGGCGGCGGTGGAGGTGGTGGCGTGACTGCCATGAATCGTGAATCCCCAGAGGGATCATACTGTTGTTGCTGCTGGTGGGGTGATGAATGGTGCAAAGGTGTGAAGTACCATTTATGTTGGTTAAACCTCGCTTGATAGCTATCTGGACCACCGTAGGGTGATCCGTGAAAAGAAGATCCATCCGAGATCTCGATGGGATGGTTAGGAGTACCGCATGCAGGTTCGATGGGATCCGTGTCCTCGTCCATGTCCATAGCATTATCTTCCGAGAAGTGGTCCTCCGGTCCCAATGGGTTAAAACCCACTCGTTCTTGGATATAATTTGCCGGGTTGAACCGGCCCTGAAAAACAGGAGTGGGGTTACCAAAAGAATTGTGCGAAAGGGATCGCTGGAGAGGTATGTACGAAGGTTGTGGGTTCTCGGGCTCGTTTTCTGACTATGGCCCATAGGAGTTACGATAGGGAGGCGTTGAACTGTGCGAGACAGATCGTCTGGCGGGCTAAAAAAGGTTCCTCCTGTTTCCTTGCGGATCGGCACTTGCAGTCGTAGAAGGAGTTCGCCAGTGCGAAGCCCCGGCTTCGTGATCGTTAGGAGCGCTCATCGGCCCCTTTCCTCGTCCTCCTCTTCTCATCCTTGGTGGCATATTTCCTGTCAATATAACAAAGATAACAACAAGAATATAAAATAAAAGACAAAGTTAAAAATTTAAAACAGTTTGGATTGTTCCTATGTTATTTGTCTAGACTCGATAGTTTTGGAATGTGCAATTGTGTAACTGATATTAAACACAAAAGGCTAGTGTTTAATTCACTCAACGTTGGCTCTGATACCAACCTGTCACACCCCGATATTTCCACGTTTGACCGGTGGGCCCGGTGGGGGAGTAACGTGACGTGGTTGGTAACATTACAGTCAAACAACACAATATTTAAATGCACAGTGGAAACAAAGATAGATATATTTCAACCGAATATAATTGTAATATCAAGTATCACAAACAATTGAAAATAATCCACAGGTGGATCAAAAAGAAATAGGAAACATTGTTCAACAGTTTTTGACGTCCGAGCTTGCGAGACTTATGGTGGACGCTAGGAGAAAGCCAGCCTAGTTCGCTTAGTACCTGCACTTAACCTTTTTGGGAAAATACGTCAGTTTACACTGGTAAATACATTCAATCGACTCATTTTGAAAAGTTTAATAAAATTGATTTGAATGCACGTGGAACAAACTTTTTATAACTTGGGATAATTATTTAAACATATAAACTTGTAAAAGAATTACATGTTCCTAATGCGTTCAGTAGCCCGGTTCGTGCCGGGTTAAAGATCAATAGACACACCACATTATTTATTTATGCACTGACGAGTGTACGCCTACACCCCGCGCTTAGGTCGTGGCCATTTCGTAAAATGATGCCACGGATATCCGGGACATGGTCATTAACCTCCCAAAGGCGTTAAGCAAACAAAACATATTTAAACGGGTCATCTCGATAATACTTAACCACCAATCGATTTAGGTCGAATGCCCGACCAAGCGGTATTTTATATACCGTACCCCAAGCCCGTATAAGGGAAAATAAGTTAAAAGTATTTACCTTTGCAAGTATAAATCACAATTAGCAAATGCGTGTAGCTTTTACCGGTTCTCCTATTCTGGAACAAAGGTTTATAATAACCGATTAGAATCCTAACGGTCTTTAGTTAAGCTTAAGCTTAGACCGGTTAGTTTTAAGGAACGATACGGTTCGTACGCACGATTAAGCGAAGACCGAAATAGAATGTGATTTAGACCCGACAAGTTTGAAGACTTGTCTTATATGGGTAATCTAAACACATTCTGGATTTTGAGATAAAAATAATAGGGTTTGACCCGTTTCGGCTAGTTTATGCAAACTAGTTACATAAACCGAACCGAACGCGCAAGAGGCGTAGCGGGTAACCATAAGAGCCATATATAGGTTTCCTAAGTTAATATGCCTCAAATATGTTGTGACATCAGTAAGATATCTTTTGTTATGCCCGAAACGAATTTAAACTCAAACTATGCCCCGTAGGGGCATTTTGGTCATTTATAAGGTTATAAAAGAGTTTGAACAATAATCTGAGTTACAGGTCTGATGTAATCAGTAAAAATACTTAATTTGATAAGTTATAACAGTAGGGTATTGCATATATGTGAAATTTATCAATTATAACCAAACTATGCACCGTAGGGGCATTTTGGTAATTTCACATAAGCCGAAAAGCTCAAAACTGAAGTCTGAGTTAAACAACTTTTGCTTACTGTTAAAATATTATAATTTACCTAAAATATCAGTAGGTATCAGCCTTTGTATGTTTAAAATAGTTTTAGTACATACTATGCGTTAAAAACGCTTAAAAAGGCGATTAGAAGCCGTTTTCGGGTTCTATATAGAAAGCTGATATTTTTATTTATCCAGAAGGTTTAAAATAATTTATTTATCATATAAAATCAGTAGCAAAAGGTTTTGGGTAAAAAAGATATGTAAAACTCATTTTATAGCCCAAAAGGGAAAAACCGACAATTACCGACTCAAGCGTATAACTCTAAGTTATGCTCAGCCTAAAATTAATTAAAAATCTTCAAAAATCCCAAAATAATATATTACATCAATGGGTAAAAAGTTTGATATCAAAAAGTAGGTTTAAATAGGCTATATGCTAATTACGCCGTTAAATCGCTAAAAAGCTTTCTAATTACGCTAATGAGCATAACTCTCAATCTACACCTCAAACTGATGTCAAATTTTGGGTACAAGTTTATATATCAGTAACTAAGGTTTCTACTCTTTTACATTTTTAAAAATCACGTTTTATGGTGAAAAGGGCATAATGGTCAACATATAAGCAATTAACGGAATCATGCATATTAATTGGATAACTATTGAACCAAGGTGTATAATCACAGAGGGTTATACTAGCATGTAACCTAGTCCAATTAAAGCTCTAAGGAATTTCTAAAACATGCTTAAACGGGTCAGAACTGAAAGTCAAAGCAAAAGTCAAATTATGCGACTTTCGGTTCCGAACCGGGTCTCTACTGAAAATTGTCGGGTTGAACATGTTTAGACATGTTCTTACATTAATTACCAAGTTATATTAATGATCAAACAGGTTGTATGGGTTCTACATTGCTAATTATGCATTAATTTGAAATTACGCATCCTGTTGACTTTTTAATAACAAGTTTGACCCGACAAACGACCTAGTTAGAGTGGGAATCAGAGGGTGCCCTTTTAAGGGTTTATTGCCCACATAATTACCAACTTATAACTACCTTCAATTCGACTAATCACTGGACCATTTATGATTAATCACTAAGTCAAACGGTAATTACGACGGTTTGACTTTTAAGCTAAAACTAAGTAAAAACTCAACTAAGAAAGGTTAAGCATACTTACTGAAGTCCTATGCACGATTAGGAATGTCTTGGTTATGCTCTTGAACTCCCAAAAGCTCCAGAAATGCAGAAGAAAGGTGTGATCACAATGTTGCAACATTGTGGCCTTTTATAGTGTTCTTGATCTCATAGATCATTGACACACAAGCCTAGCAATGGCCATGGATCATCCACAGATGTCTCCTAGGTCTAAAAGTAATGTAGGGGTCGTCCAAAGATGTGGAAAATCGTTTATAAGTCGGTTATTGCGTTTAAACAGCCAACTGCCATGTTTTCTGTCGCTGGGAACCCCTTACGGACCGTAAGGGGGTGGCTTACGGTCCGTAAGCCTTTTGCAGAAGGCAAAAAAATTTGATCTTTCGAGCTTTGAAAGGGCAACTTAGTGTATTTCGAATTTTAGCCTCAATTATCAGTATGGGGCCTCTTATTATGGGTCTTGAACAGTTATGTACCCTACCATTTTGAAATGTTTTCATGAACTTTAAAGGAAAACCATAAACGAAGGTTTGTCGTGCATTTCTTCGTAGGATTCCACTCTTGCAAATGAGAGTCAATTATTGCTAGTGTTTACCGGATTTGAGTATATCAGATGTTTCTAATATAAATTAGGGTCTTGGGATTTATAACGAGGTCGTTCAGAGGTACGAATTAACATGACGACACTTTTAAATCCTGCCATACATCTTTAACTATATCCGGGTTTATATCACTTTTGTCTTACATGACACGTGTTGTTATTCTATTGAACACAAATTTTAGAGGTGTTACAGAATCATTTTTGCAATCACCATTACAGCCACAGTTTTTCCAGTCACTATTAAACGAAGTAGAACAACAACTGCCACCAACTGATATAGCAGGCCCCAGTACGGTGCCTAAAATAAATCTACCTCCAGATTTAATGGGAGTCGAAGTGACTAGGTTAAACGACCAGGTTCGAAATTTGTCTCAACAAATAAAACGGCTGACAGAAAGAAATAAATGGTTGGAAGACATGCTAAGACAATTAGCTGCTCATATGCAACTGACTCTACCACCTCCACCACCTTATAGTTCTGAGTCTGAATTTGATTCATTACATGATTTATTTCAAATGTAAATTTGTTCACATCATAATAGACCATTAATTTTTTTTGATTAAATTGTTCAATACATACATTCTATGGTATTTTGTGCTTTGCCTACAAGTAATACCTATATGATCCTAAATATGAAGTTTATGAATCATAATCAGTTAGCACGACCAGTTAAACCACTATACATGCATATCATCATACACATTTTAGTCGATTTATCAATTTCATTTATATCATCCGTATTTACATGCTCAACCTTTTGAACACCTTTACATGCTTAAATTTGTTATGTTTCAATTAATACTATATACGCAATCATTAGTATTCGTACTCACACTCATACTCATACTCATACTCATAACAATACATTTTTTACTTATATTTATGCTCGTATTTATATTTATACTCGTACGTATCATGCTTTTACTTATATTCATACGTTTCGTGCTTATACTTATATTCATACGTTTCATGCTTATATTTATATTCATACGGTTCCTACTTATACGTTGTTAGTGCACTATGTCTATTGACTTCGTCTTGTATCAAGTTGTGTAATGAGATAGGATAGGATAACCAGTGCACGGGGTTCAAGAAACTGATTTTCACTTAAAAGGTGGTGATTCCGCTTGAAAGTGCCAAAGACAGTTTCAAGCGAAATCATGTTAAGTGATTCCGCTTGAAAATGCTTTGGTCCATTTCAAGCGAAATCAGCATAGTATATATAGGTGCACTTGGTTATTCATTTGTAAGATTCGGATCTGAGTAGCGAAGCTCTGCCGAATCGTCTCCAGGTTGTAATTCAGTATCAGATCAATATAAGAGACATTTAAATTGAATCGAGTGTCCGTTTCACTGATTCCGCCTTTGATTCGGATAGAAAGCTCTTCTGAACGACTCGTTCAGGTCAAACAACGATCCTGCAAGTGGTATCAGAGCTCAGGAAGAAGAGTTTAGCTCGATTGCATCAATTTTCTGACTTCTACACCTTCTTTTTCTATCTGAACAAGTTTCTACGGTCAAAATGGCGTGAGTCTTTCATAGATTGTACAAAACTACATTTTAACAAACCCTTGAGAATTTCAGGATAAAATTCGGTCTAAAAAGTGGTAAAAATGGACTACGAAGTGATTCCGCTTGAACAAGTATCTTCTGATTTCGCTTCAAACAGCAAAAAGTCAAACAGATTCCGCTTGAAGTCTGTATTCCGCTTGAAAATATAATCCTTGATTTCGCTTGAAAGTTGATGTCCATCCAAAAGTCTGATTTCGCTTGAGATTCATATTCCGCTTGAAAGGTGATTGAAGATATACAAATTGTGAAATTGTTTGAATATGCCGAGCAGTGGTGAAGAATTTTACAACACATTCTACAACGCGTTCACTTCAGAATCGACAGAAAGAAGATCTGATATGAGAGAATATTCGAAAGAGATTTCAGAGAACTTGAAGTATGAGAATATGTATGGAAGCCAACAGAAACCACCGAAGCTAATGAAGATTGAAGATTATAACTGGTGGAAAAATCGGTTTGAGGGCTGGGTAAAAGCGTTTGCTTCTGAAAGTTGGTTAAAATTGAAATATGGATATACAGAACCGGTAAAAGAAGGATGAGAGTTAGTAAACGAAAAAGAGTTCACAGAATTAGATGTTAAAAATATTGTAGCTGAAAATAAAATGATTACATTGATAAAACAGTCAGTGAGAGAAGATATTATTTCGTTACTTGAACAAGAGAAAACATCAAAGAGTTTATGGGAAGCTTTAGAGAGAAAATGTGTAGGAAGTAATGAGATTGTAAGAAACAAAAAGAAATTGTTGCGTAAAGAGTTTGATCTATTTGGCTGTATGAAAAATGAATCTGTTTGTAAAATAATCGAGAGATTTGGGCATCTGAAGATGGAGCTGGCCAGACACAAAATCACATACACTCAAGAGGAGCTGGTTGATAAATTGTTTGACTCATTGCCGAATGATCAAGATTGGCAATACTTCGCCTTAATGTTGAAAAACACAATCAAGTCTGAAGATTTAACAGTGGATTTGCTGATCGAAAGACTTGAAAGCCACGAGTTGGAGATAAAGAGATCTAAAGTCAACAATCCAGCTCATCAGCAGAATGTAGAGTTATACTACAGAGGAAATTTACCACAGGCTGGGTCTCTAAGAATAGCATTTTCTGCAGAAAGCTCAAATTCTGTAAACAATGAAAGTCCTCACAGTGGTTTTCACAGTGGATCTTTTTCAACAACATCGAGCCAATCTGCATCAAAGAATGTATTCCAATGCAACATTGCAGTAGATTTGAAGAATACTCAAAATTTCAATGAGGAGTCTGCAAAGCAACATATGGTCTTCTTAGCATCTGTGTTGGAGTCGTATGAAAGTCTCGTTGCAGGGAAGATAGGCAACACCAACCTAACTAAGGAAGACTACGATCAAATCGATCCTGAGGAGATGGAATTGATCGATATACGGTGGTGTATGGCTAGTGCAGTGAGGAGGGCACAACGTTTTATGGAAATTACCGGAAGGCAGTCTATTGGTGGACCTTCTACCAAGTTAGGCTTTGACAAATCCAAAGTGACATGCTTTAAATGCAAACATAAAGGTCATTTTAAACGTGAGTGCAGAAATGCTTATGCTGATGATACTGCTAATCCGTTCAAGGAAGATTACTACAAGAAAGCAATCTATCATCAGAACAAGTCTGAACCTCCCAGAATGAAGCAGGTTGAAGAAAAATCAAGAGCTCTTGCAGTTATTCATGACGATGAAGGTTATGACTGGAGTCAAGTTCTCCCTGAAGAAAATGCAGTTGGATATGCATTTGTGGCTAATGTTGATCATGATCTATGGTGGAGAAGAGATTATGCGAGATGGGAAATTGAAAAATTCAGAGAACCATTCAAAGAAGCCCAGAGAGCTAAAAGATGGAATGACGAATTGGAATGTTACATGGATCCACGGGGTAATCCAGTTGTTGACCCATCAAAGGTGGATTTTGAAGCTGTAACAAATTTGTTTCCAAGTCAGGCTACTTTTAACACAAGAAGGTTATCTGATAAAGAATATTTGCCGGATTTGTTGAACAAAATAAAAGAAGTTTGTGAAGCAAGTCTACCAAAGTTGGTAGAAAAGAAGAAGAGAAAAGAAGAAGAGTTGAAAAAGATGGTAGAAGAAGTGAAGATTACTGCAAAGCTTGCTGTTGAAGAAGAGCAGAAGATTGAAGAAGAACAGAAAGAAGAAGAAGAAGAGAACAAAGAGGAAGATCAGACAGAAGAACCAGTGCTGAAAGAGACTGAGGTAAATGAATCTTCTGATCTATCGAATGTTGAAATTATTGATAACAATGAAAACAAGTGCAGGAATTGCATAGAAATGTGCAAAGCCTGTATTGAAAAAGATGAAATAATCAAAACAAAAGATATTGAAACAAACAAACTTGAAAATGTTTTCAAAATAAAATGTAAAGAGATGATTGAAAAAGAAGAAATTTTGAAACTTAAGGTTGAAAAGCTGACACAGAAGTGTCAAGATCTTGAAAAGGATAATGATGTGTATAGACAAATGTGTACAGTAAAATGTGTTGGTTCTGTTGAAAAAGAAAATAAGTTTCAAGATTTTCAAAAAGAGTATGATGATTTGAAGAGGTCGAGTCAGAGAGTACAAGAAGCTTATGATACTTTGAAGAGCCAAGTCAAATGTTTTGACCAAAGATTGTCTGAAACTTTAATAACTAAAGAACTGTATGAGAGAAAGTTTGAAGAAAAGCAACTTGAATTAAACAAGTGTGTTGATGAAGTTGCTAATCTCAAACAAGTTCTGGCTGAAAAAGAAAAGATTGTTACCAAACTTCAAAGTTATCATAACTCTTCGTACATTCTTGAACGCATTTTCAACATCACACCAGATGACCAAGATACTGACAAGAATAAAAAAGGTATTGGTTCAGAATTTCATCAGGTATCACCACCATTGAGAAACAATTATACTTTTTATGATGAGGAAAAGGTGGCAAAAGGTCTGAACATAGTTGACCAATTACCTGAAAGTATCAATGTGACTTACACCAAATATGATGAAGCTGATGATTCAGAGGTGGTAAGTAAGGTTGTTGATAGCGTTTTGAAAGATGAGTCTACAAAAGGTAAGTCTGAATCACATGATGAAAATGAAGGTAATTTTCATGATGAGTATCTGAAAAACATAAAATCTGAGAAAGTTGTGAATGATGATTCAAAAGGATTGGTATATACCATGATTGGATCGGACAAACTATTCTTAGATATTGTATTCCCGATTCAGAATGTGATTTCAGAGAAAATTGATAAAGTTTTTAAGATGGTTGAGATTGAAAAGTCAGAAATTTCAAAATTTGCTGGGAAAAACAAGAAATCTTTTTATAACAAACCTGGTTTCAAGAATAAAAACATGAAGGCTGGGTTGGATTATAAAAAGAAACAAAATTGGAAGAAAAATGAAGTGTCAAATTCTCAGGCAAAAATGAGTTTTGTTCAAGGAAAAAGTTTTGAAGAAGAGGAAAAACTCAAATTTAGACAACAGTCTAATGAAGAGTTTTGTGCTCAAAAGAAAAGGCAACAACCACAGGTTAAAGATGTTTCAAAAAGAACATGTTTTAAGTGTGATCAATTAGGACATGTTGCACGAAAGTGTCCGAATCTGAAACCTGTGGATGTTGACAAAAAGAAGCCTGAAATTGTTGAGAAAAAGAAATATGAGAATATGAAACAAAGGTCGACAAGATTGGATTCAAAACAAACTTGGAGGTATAACACAAACAAGTTTGCTTCGAATCAAAATTGGAATTCAGACTCAAGTAAGTTTGGTTCAAGACAGACCTGGAATTCTCACACACCCAGAGTTAGAACAACACAAAGTCGGAAAACATCTGTTGATATGACAAAACCCCAAGAGTTTTGGAAACCAAAAGTTGTTGTTCAAAAACAAAATGTTCAAAAAGAATCACATTTTTACAAAAGAGGTACTCCAAAAGGACAGACATGGAGGGTTAAGAAACAGATGTCTTCGGTAAAAGATGAAAAAATTGAAGTCAAAGTTGAAAAAGTCTTTAATGACAAAGATTTTCCGAAGCTAAATGATGAATATTGTGTTGAAATGCCTAAGGTCCAACAGACCTGGGCTAAATTGTTCAAGTAATTGAATGCTTTGAATGTGCAGGTGCTCAACAAAATCAAATATTGTGAGAATGAAAACTGGAGCAGCCTGGCACATGGAGAGGAGGAAGAGGCTGCTGGACCCTGTGTTGGTTGAAACAGGGAGTTTAGTTTGATTGTTTTCTGTACATAAAAAAATGTTGATTGAATAGGCCGAAACCCTCACGGCGGAACAAACATGATTACTTTCACAAGATTGAAAAATGGTTTTCAATCTGTCGAAAATCAATGGGTTGTAAATCATGGGGGTATATTAGATTTTCTGCAAAACAGAGCACTTTTAGCAGAAAATGGATGGCGAGACAAAGCTATCAGTATTGGTTGTCAAATTTTATTTTAATGGTTTTGCATTTTAGGGGGAGATATTTGTTGTCAGAAAATACAAAATTGTCAGAAAATACAAAAACATTTGAAATTTTGAAAAAGTCAAAAATATGATAAAATTTAAAAATTGAGTTTTTGCGTAAAAAGAGGAAATGATAGTACATCAGTAGACAGTTACAGTATGCTAAAGAAATGTATTGATTTTATAGCGTTAAACAGTCTCACTGATGATATGCCGATAGATTTTTATACATTTAGTACACTTTTTCGGGATATAAACATAAATTCAAACTTGCTTATTTCGTGGGGAACACTACTTGGTGTAGGTCCCCTATTCGTATGGATCTTCACAGAATTTTCTTTCCAATCAAGAGTGCGGAATCCTCTTGATCTTTCACAGAATATCACAGAAACAAGTAGAAAACAGAAACAGTGATTCACTTTCAAACTGGATCTTTATTGATTATCTATCAAACTGATTACAATAAATCAAGATCCCTAACCAACACCAATTTCGTCCAAGCACTATGTCTCTCACGAAATTCCTCACAAACAATGTTCTGGCTGATTAACCTAAACCCTAAAGCCTAACCTTGTTTATATAACACAAGGTTTGCTACTTGGGCCAAGGTTAAACATCATGGACTGCGAATTGGACAGGCCCAATTCGCCCCCATCACCCTAATTGGGTTTTGTTTAGCCCAAACATTACAACTAACTATTACAAAGCTAAATCCGCTAACTGTTTATCGTTTAACTAATTACAAGATATCCAAAGACCAAATCTAAGCTGTTGTCACAAACATGCACCAACAAACTCCCCCTTGACAATAGCTTCATAAAATAACTTTGTCTTCAGTCTTCTTGCAATCTTCATGTATTCTTGCACTGTCTTTGGTCTTTGGATAGCTTCAGCTTCAACAGCTTCTGTCAGCAACATACTCCCCCTAAGCTAATGCATCCAATCACCAAATCTTCAAAAACTTTAGCGTTCGAGTAAACTCCAGTTCAGCATTTGAATAGCAATCTTCAAACTCTTCAACTTTGTCTGCGATATAGAAAGGAGGTTCTACCATGCATCCAATCAAACTCTCACCTCTTCTCAGCAACTCATCACTTTAACTTCTCAGCAACATACTGCTTCAATCTGTATACTACAAAACAAACATCTCGAGAAACCATAAGAATTTTTCAACAAAGTTAAATAAATTATTATTTTTCAAGAGATAGTTAAACTGTATCACAGATTAAGCATTTTCAACTTCATCAACACGCAAAACTTTTTAATCACACACTCTATAACCCGCATGATTTAAAATTTTGAACTCACTTTCCAACACCGTCTCCCCCTATCAGTAACAATTCCTCCAAGAATAACAGTTTTTCGTACGTTAAGAATTTTAAACAGAAAAAGACACTATTTTTGGATTTTTATTTTTCTGAAAGCAAGTAAATAACAAAAGCAATAAACACTCTATTTTTGTGAGAATCACTGGTAAGAAGATCATATCAGCACAATCAAACTGTTTCACACTATTAGATAATTCTTTATTTAATTTTTCGTGAAAAGCAGTCCAAGACGATTACCAGTATGTTTGTCCACTTAAACAAAATGCATGAACATTTCAAGTACCATTACCATATGATACTTTAAGGTAATTTTATTATACTGAAATACTAGTGTGTCCCACTTCAGGATATACCCCCGCGATCAAGGTATGCACAAAGATTCATCGTAGTAGGTGAGTATACTGATGTCATCCTTTAAGATATCCTGACAGTGCCTAGGTCTGCATATGATCTGTTTTATCATGTTTTAATTGCTTAACACTGAACACCCAAATAAATACTAATCAAATCCTGGAAATATAAACAGCACACTCTATCATGCAAGTATCGTCCCTACCACATATTTCACAAGTCCAATCCAGATTTCTGAAATCTTAACTGGGAATAGGTTGAGAAGAGAACAGAATAGATCTTTAGAAGAGATGGTATAATATACAGATCAAATGAGTTTTTCTCACTTTGATATAGGTTTCTTAGGTTTCTTTTGGGCACTAGAGGGCCTCTTTCGGGTGTATTAGATCTATAGCGCGACAACGTACAGCTAGGTCAACATGTATCTGGATGCAGCAGAAGCTGTCGTTGCCTAGCACCTCCAGGTCAGCATATATCTGGATGCAGCAGAGGAGGTACACGACTTTTTTCAGAGAAGATTTCAGAATCAGATCAAAATTGTGTGTATCGGGACAACATACAAACATTCAAATAGAAATGAGCTAATTCCAAGTGACTTTCTTTCCTGGGGTCATGTACAATTTTAGTTCTGAACAGAAAGACAGCCAAGATATCCCTAGATCAAATAACAGTATAAAGACCCAAAACTTCAGATTTTGGCAATCTATCAACGCAAGATTTAAGGTCATTAAACCATACACCACTGATGTGTTCCCCACTCATACACAGTTCAGTTAGGTTTATATCACATTGGTAAGTTGATTATTTCATGCTTTTTGCCTACTGGTACATCATATGATGAAACTGCTATCACACTTAAGCAATTTAATTCAGTTTCAGTGTGACAGTCTAACTTGCTGATGTACTATCATTTCTCCTTTTTCACACAGTGATAACTCATTTTGTATTTTCTATTTTTTTTATGTTTTTGATTTTCCAAAAAAAAAAATTTATGTTTTGTTTTTTTTTAAGAAAAGCAGTAAACTATTTACAAAAATTCTTATCAAAAACCAGTTATTCATGATTCCTCATCCCGTTGAGTTCGACTAAATGTTCAAAGCGAGCCCTGTCAAAAACTTTAGTATAAAGATCTGCCAGGTTATCTAGTGTGTCGAATCAGCACTTTGAACTTCAATTTAAATCAAACAATATAAATATATCAACAATCTCACATCCCCCGTCATGTGCCTAGAGCAGCCACTATCAACATAAGTTGATAATCCTCCTTAGCAGCTCCTGCACACACCAACTAAGAAATTAGTTAGATTGGGGGACCCAAGCCTTAATGGTCTTGGGTCGTCCAAATTCACCAACTACTGGAACATCCATCCAATATCCATTACTCCTAACTGGAGTCTTGGATCTTAGACCTGTTGATGGAATTTGATTTTGATTTCCATAAGGTCTTTGGTCCTGAGGGTTCCTATATGTGTTTGGACTATTTGACCTTTGGAAATTTTGATTTTGGTACCTCGAATTTTGATTCCAAGAAGCTTGATTGTTATAATTTCTAAAGCCATTGTTATAAAAATTTCGACAACCATTATTTTGATATCGATTTTGATATTGACCTTGACTTCTGAAATTGTTAGCATTATAATTGTTCATTCTTGGTGAACTGCTTCTAGGTCTCTCAAATCTGCCTGGTGGAGATCTAGGCTGAAATCTTGGTTGATTTCTTTGAAAACGAGGAACTTGTGGAGTTCCTTTTTCAGCCTTATCTACACCAACAGCAACATTTTCTGGTTGCTTATGAGCAGATTTCTTTGGAGAATTTGAGCCTTTCTCCTCACTATCACCTTCCTTCACTGGTAATTTCCCTCTTTGTTTTTCACTAAGTTGTGCTTCACTCTTTTTGTTAGGACAGCAACTAGCTACATGTCCCTTGGTGTGACATTTGAAGCACGATTTCCTTTTCGAAGACTTCTTTTCTGAAGCCTTTGAACTAGATTCGGGCTTTTCTTCTGATGATGCCTTAGAAGGATTTGGTTCAGTTTGCTTAGTTTCAGAATTTTCTATGTTCTTGTTTTTAGCAAACTCTATATTTGATTCATTTTCAATAACAGCTGTTTCGTTTTTCATGTCACTTCCTTGAACAAAATTAACCTTTTTAACAAAAGTTGGATTGTTATTTTTAGGATGTGATGTGTTCTTTTTCAAAACAGGTTTGCTGTTATTATCCTTCTTAGCATCAGCACTTACAAACACATTTCCTTGACTTGATGTGGAACTACTTGGTGATGTTGACCCAAAGTCCATGAGATCATCTTCATCAGGCAAGAAAGAATAGTCATGACTAACAGGAGGTGGAACTTCATTGAAACCATGAAATCCCACACTTGTTTTGTCATTACTTTTCTTCAAGCCACCCATCATATGTTTCATAACAAAAGTAGAGTCCCTGAATTGACCTAATTTCTTTTCAAGTTCAACAATTTTGAGTTGTGCATCTGACAACTCTTTGCATTTTTCAGAAATCTCTTTTGTTTTCTCTGCCATCATTTCGTGAGCTAAGTCTATTACTTGAAGTTTCTCGTTTAATTTGCAAGTTAAAGCTTCAATTTCAGCTTCATAACCTTTTATCTTCTTCAAGTATGTAGATTCATTTCTTTTAGCAAAAAAAGTTTGACTCTTTTACGTTTGACATCTCGCTTACCAGACTTTGGTTTTGTGTTGTCAATCTGTCAACCGCACCCTGTAGTTCACGACATCTCAAACATACAGAATTAGATTGTACCTCTTTCTCATGAACTTCTGAGGTTTCATCAGCAACAACATGTTCAGCTTCACTCTCTTTCTCTACTTCAGCAACAACATGTTCAGCTTCACTCTCTTTCTCTACTTCAACATCCACTTTTGCTTCAGCATTCTCCACTTGAGCTTCAGCATTCTCCACTTGAGCTTCAGCATTTTTCACTTCAGATTCAGCATCACTCACAGTAGTTTCAGCCTCATCAACTTGCACTATCTCTGCCATGAATGCCTGAGTGGCACTCTCATTCCCCTGATATCGCTTTTGTAAAGCATCCCACATATCCTTTGAATCAGTGTACTTTTGGAAGGTATGCTTGATGCTATCAGGTAAGGACATCTTTATTGCCGCCAAGGCTCTCTTTTCAGCATCAACCACCTGTCTCTCAGATTCATCCATCTTGTCATAAGACAGCACTAAAACCCTTCCTTCAATGCTACGCGTAGGAGCAACATAGCCATCCATCATACAGTACCACATTCTGGTATCTTCACTCTTCACAAATGCCTCAAACTCCTCTTTCCAGTCAGCATATTCTTTGACATTTTTCAGCTTTGGCCAATGTTTAACAGTCTCACTGAACTTATCCATTCTGACCATCTTTAAACACGTTTTACCGTAACTGTACCGATAAAAACCGTACAAAATATCTCCGAAAACAGTGGTTACCAAATTACACCTTTAGAATCGTCTCGAAAAGACAAATCCAATGATATATAATATCAAATCCATTCTGACATTTTTTTTACCCTAAAAATATAAGGAATTCAACGGTCCAAACGGTTCTGTCTAACGGGCTACGGATCAATTTCTATTTGCAAAACACTGAAATTTTATCGACGCTTGCCAACGGAAATTCCACCACTTTAAATATGATATTAATTTCGCTGGATTAAGTCACGTAATTTCGCTGGTCACTTTATTTGTCCAAATTCGCTGGTTTAGTTCGCTTAAAGGTCAATTTCGCTACCAACTTCACTGATAATTTCGCCTCCAAAATCGCTGCTTAAATTCGCTATTACGACGACTGTTAACGTCGCCGAAACCGTGATAATTTCGCCTCCAAAATCGCTGCTTAAATTCGCTATTACGACGACTGTTAACGTCGCCGAAACCGTGATAATTTCGCTGTGGACAATCACACGGTTACCAAAGTCGCCTTTGGATTTAACGTCGCCGGTAAATATGCTGGTCTCAGTTAATTTCGCTGATGATTAAGCTGATCAGTTAATTTCGCAGCCCTGTTAATTTCGCAGATCCTGTAAATTTGGAAACTTAATCTGTTTTATATTCTGAAGATTCTCCAACACAATCTGCAAAATCAAAACAGCAAATCAGCACAATAATGTCGAAAATTATCAAGAACAGATGGAAAACCACGAAGAACAGTCTTCGAATTCCAGCCAAATACTCGTCAAAATCCAACAGAAATCGTCCCGAAAACCTGCAAATCAGCAAACAAACAAAGCAGAATATCAAAACAGCCAATAAATCTCGAAAATTTTTATCAAAACAGCCAAGAATTTTGAAAATTTTTATCAAACAAACAGAAAATTTTCGAAAATTTCAAAACCCTAGTTTTCAAAAATTCGAAAAAACTCCCTGTTTCTGCAGCAACCAATTCTGAACCGAGCCTTCAAGAGCCTAATGCTCTGATACCAATTGTAGGTCCCCTATTCGTATGGATCTTCACAGAATTGTCTTTCCAATCAAGAGTGCGGAATCCTCTTGATCTTTCACAGAATATCACAGAAACAAGTAGAAAACAGAAACAACGATTCACTTTCAAACTGGATCTTTATTGATTATTTATCAAACTGATTACAATCAATCAAGATCCCTAACCAACACCAATTTCGTCCAAGCACTATGTCTCTCACGAAATTCCTCACAAACAATGTTCTGGCTGATTAACCTAAACCCTAAAGCCTAACCTTGTTTATATAACACAAGGTTTGCTACTTGGGCCAAGGTTAAACATCATGGACTGCGAATTGGACAGGCCCAATTCGCCCCCATCACCCTAATTGGGTTTTGTTTAGCCCAAACATTACAACTAACTATTACAAAGCTAAATCCGCTAACTGTTTATCGTTTAACTAATTACAAGATATCCAAAGACCAAATCTAAGCTGTTGTCACAAACATGCACCAACACTTGGATATATAGGTAACCCCTGAAATCTCGTTTGAAAGGTCCCTCTTTCTGAAATACTAGGTCTTTATACTCAGTGATATCTGGGGTATTATCCCGGGACTTTTGCTGAATGGAAATTCTGACCTAGTCCCCGCATAATACTTTCCGCATTGCTTGAAATATAGCGTAGCCCTCAGCAAATTGATGAAACAATAAAATTGATAGTCATTGCTGTTGAAACAAAAGATCCTCTAAAGGGGACACACCGAAAGTCGAACCGTCATCTCTCTGCTGAACGGAAGTTCTGACCTGAGCTCTCACGGTTTGGCAATTTAACCCCTTACAGATATCATCTAGGTATACTCACCTGTAAGACTGAATATTGGGATCTAGATATGGGAGTATATTCAAGAGGTGGGACACATGAATGAGTTTAAGTTTCTAATTCATCTAATTCGTATCCTGAATCAGTTGAAATTTGTGTGAAAATTTAAGTGGATCAGTATATTGACAATCTAAGTGAATTGTTTAATTCTTAATGTGTAACTAAGCTCAACGGTACTTGTGACTTGTCAAAAACTGATATGATCCTCTGACGCATACTCAAACACAAATATTGTCTGTAAATATGTTTGTACATATTTCTTTATTGCTTTACTTTTTAGAAAATACAAAAAGATTTTTGATTCTGCTTTATTTTCGACAACTGCTGTCTGAGTGCTGAGTTTCAAAATCTAAATATGCTGATCGTGTTTCTGAAAATAAAACAAGTTCATTAATTTGAAACTTGAAATATTAAAAATTAAAAATAAAAAACAGTTTGTGAAATCTCCAAGGTCATTAGTTTGGACTTGGATGATTAACTGTGGGGGATTTGGATTCTTATATTGTTATAGAGCTAGTTTCCAATTCGATTCGATGAAAATGCCAAATTCTTGAGAAGTGATTTAGGAAGTTTGAATTGTCAGGTTACAATTCCTGAAAGTTTGAAATGCTGTTACTTATAGATGTTTGAGTGATTGCAGGTATTCCAGATTACGATCCCGACAGCATAGACTAAGGGGGAGTCTGAAGACGAACTCAAAGAAAGGGGGAGCTTGTAGATGGAAAGCTAGGTGTCGATCCCAAAGCACGGAAGCTTGACGAAAGGGGGAGCCTGAAGCTGATAAAAGAAGAGAAAGATTGATGGATACTTACAGTGTTAGATAATTTGGAAAGAGCTTGAAGACTGATCAAGACTGAAGAGGTGTCATGATAGAGACTAGACTCTGAAGACTTCGTCAATATCCAAGGGGGAGTCTGTTAGTGCACTATGTCTATTGACTTCGTCTTGTATCGAGTCGTGTAATGAGATAGGATAGGATAACCAGTGCACGGGGTTCAAGAAACTGATTTTCACTTAAAAGGTGGTGATTCTGCTTAAAAGTGCCAAAGACAGTTTCAAGCGAAATCAGCATAGTATATATAGGTGCACTTGGGTATTCATTTGTAAGATTCGGATCTGAGTAGCGAAGCTCTGCCGAATCGTCTCCAGGTTGTAATTCAGTATCAGATCAATATAAGAGACATTTAAATTGAATCGAGTGTCCGTTTCACTGATTCCGCCTTTGATTCGGATAGAAAGCTCTTCTGAACGACTCGTTCAGGTCAAACAACGATCCTGCATACGTATACGCATACTACTCATACATTTTATGTCTATGCTCATACTTACGTGAATAATCATACCTAAACTTATATTTATGCTCATACTTTCATTCATACTCATGATTCATACATTCGTACCCGTACGCGAGTGGAATCCAAGGGATTCGATTACGTGGGTCCTATACATACTTAAGCATGGACTTGCTTAAATACTAAATTCTTATACGTATACATTCTTTTTTTTTAATTATGTATACCCTGATTCATACCCAACTAGTACAAGACATGCGAATCATGCGACGATCAAAATAATCGCGGGTGCACACGGGATTATAGTGATTGGCTCATGAGAACCATAGAGTGTACTACTGTGTATGGTAAGACACGGAACGTAACACGACACCGAATACGAAATGAACGTAACATGGTCAAAACATGGTGGATACGCCACTGGTACTTCTATAAGTGTTTTTACCATGTTACCAAACTTTCGTGAAACGTGCCATGAGAAATCCAGTGTTTTGCAGACCTTCTTGGACCTAATAAAAATTTTAAAGAACTCACAAACGCATTATATCCGATTATCCACGACGAGACTTCAATCTTAACACATCACCTTCGTCTATCCAATACTTATGCTATTCTTATACTCACATTCATTTAATCAATCATTCACCTTTATACTCCTATTATTCTCCATTATTCTTTTCTTTTATACGAACCTCGTTCACAATCAAGTCTGTTTAAACGTTCGAATCCCAACCTACCTCCTTACCTTATAAAACTACCTTGCTAATCTTTATTCATTTTGCCACCACCGTAGTGGTCGTTACTTCCAAAACCGTTTTATGTAAAACGTCAAACCTTCTCATTCCTCTTAATAAAACAAATTTTTACAAATATGCGATTTTGTACCATTCTTAAACTTTCCATACAAACTATCTCACTTTTCATCAAAATACATGTCGTTTTATACGAAAGCTTCCTTCTTAGGTAACACATTTTAAAATACCTCATCATTGAGTTATTCAAACTTATTTAAACTCGCTTGTCTATACACATACATGCACGTTTTACTAATGCTCAATGCCTCGAATCATTTTAGATAAACGAACCCTGTTTACAAACCTATCTTTTCGTTCCTCGAAACCTCATACTTTTCAACATATTTCAAAAACTTCCAAGTCTCGATTTTAGACAATCATTCTTCTAGCCAAAATGCTTTTTCTCCAAGGTCTTCATCTTAAATAAATTTCGGGACGAAATTTCCTAAAGTAGGGGAGACTGTAACGCCTCGTATTTTCGTATCTTTATCCATATTTGTACTCTATTTTTCGAGGCGTTAATCATAATAAATTATTGTATACATACTTGTATTTGTACAATCAATCATTTAAATATATGATTTCTTTTACGAAAACGAAAAGCTTTAAAGATTTTTAATAATTTTTAAGAATTTTTCTAGCTTAGGTCCCTTTTGTAAAAAGTACGTGTTTTAATCCATAGTATTAAAAAAAATACATGAATAGTGCCGTGAATAGTGTCATACGGAGATTTATACCCATTTTCTCCCTCTTTTCTTCTCAAATCACCTTTTCCACCTCCACTCTCCATTATAATTATTTTTTTTATTTATCTTTTCCATTTATTTTTTTTATTATCTCCACCAATCACCTACCACCTTCTTCACCTATAAATACCAACCTCCTCCTAACCATTTTCTTCACACCATTCTTCTCTCAATCTTCTCTTAATCTCTCTAAATCAAGAATTCTAAGAATTCTAAAAGAACACTAAGTGTTCTAACCATTCTTCTCTCAACCCCTCTAATTCTCTTAAAATCTTCCAAGCAAGGAAGAGAACTCGAAGAGTTCTAAATAAAACATTAAAGGTTCTAAGGAAGCTTTGAACCTCCAACTCTTCACGGGATTACCAAAGGAACAACTTTGAGAAACTGTGAGTATACTCGAACCCATTTTACTTTTAAACAATTTTGGGTGCAACATGTATTCTATGTAAAAACACTAAACACTTGAAACTATTTGAATCATATTCTATCCACATGTAAACATGTTCACCTCCCGCTAGTCTATTGGGAGTTATTCTATGAATGATTTGATGCTTGTTAATCTCATATGCTATGTAAACTATTAGTGTCTATATGCTCATTTACTTCGTACAAGCCCACCTTAACAATTATAGCGTTATAGGAGTAATGCACCGCCCCTTTTGTATTCGAGGGTATTGTTAAGTTAAACTATTCTACCACCCTGCTATACTCTTGGGATTAGGCTATTTTAACGCATTGTATTCTAGGGTTTGAACATATAGTGACACCGTTTCAGCGTATTAGTAACTCGCATCATGTTTTTTTATATTGGATATGAACACATTAAACAATTTTATTCTATGTTATACTATGTATCAAACTTGTATACTCGCCAACTTTTGTTGATTTTATTTTAATACATGTTGCAGGTTGATAGTCAAGATTATGAAAGAATCAAGTTAGGATGGACTAGATACCCATTCTAATAATAAATCATGTTTGTTGCAATTTGTCTTTATTCGAAACAATGTATTTGAATTTAGTCATTTATGAAATTTGATTTAAATTATATTGTCACAATAGTGTTATGATGCATTTGAGCGATTTGTTCGTCTCATCCCGATGTTTCCGCCATCGGTCGGGGTGTGATACATCATGGGCTGCCCATTGGTTTCGAGTTCAAGGGGAGTGGGCCGAGAGTGGTGTGTCCAAAGGGCTTGTGCGATCGGGTTGAAGTTGTGCGGTTGGGTTCGTGTTGTGCGATCACATCACATAAACATATAATACACAATCCACATAACACAACATCATAACATTCCATTAAATCAACGCATCACCTAATCACATAACGTTCAAAACATGTTGCATCAAGGCACAAAAGAGTTCTAAAACACGAGTTGTCACATTATCCCCAAGTTGAAAGAAATTTTGTCCCGAAATTTAGCACGTAGTTACTGAGGAAGCTAGTTAAGTTGCGTGGTTTTTCCTGGTTTTCATGGGGTGTCACATCCTTCCCCCGTTGTTTTGGAATTTTGTCCCGAAATTCCACAGTAGCTTCAGCCTCAGAAGCGGTTTCATTTTCTCAAACAACTGGGGATACTTGTGTTCTATTTGGTCTTCTCGTTCCCAGGTGAACTCTGGGACACGATGGGAGTTCCAACGAACTCGAACTATGGGTATACTGGTGCGTTTGAGAATCTTGACCTCCCGGTCCAAGACTTCCACTGGTTCCTCGACAAATAACCAATTATCGATAGAGAGTTCCTTTAAAGGAATTTTGAGGGTCTCATCTGACAGACGCTACTTCAGATTTGACACATGGAACACGTTGTGAACTCCGCTGAGTTCTTCAGGTAGATTCAGTCTATAGGCCACCTTGCCAATTCTTTCAGTGATTTCGAAAGGTTCAACATAACGTGGATTTAGCTTGCCCCGTTTTACTAAAACGAATCACACCTTTCCAAGGTGAGACTTTGAGTAGCACTCGATCCCCAAACTGGAACTCGAGTGGTTTCCTGCGCTTATCAGCATAGCTTTGCTGACGGTCACGAGCTGCCGCCATTCGTTGTCGTATCTGAGCAATCTTCTCTATTGTGTCTACGACGAGTTCTGGGCCAGTGATTCGGCTGTTTCCAACTTCTGCCCAACAAAGGGGTGATCGACACTTCTGTCCGTACAATGCCTCAAACAGAGCAGCCTGGATGCTGGTGTGGTAACTGTTGTTATACGAAAACTCTGCTAAAGGGAAGATGTCCTTCCCAGCCGTTGCCAAAGTCGATTAGACATGCTCGAAGCATGTCTTCAAGAGTTTGGATGGTGCGTTCAGTCTGCCCCTCAGTCTGTGGATGATATGTCTAGACGTGAGCCAAAGGATTTGTGCATCGCTTGCCACAAATCAGATGCAAATCGTGGGTCGCGATCAGAGATACTGGAGGTTGGCTCCCCGTGCCTAGCAACCACTTCTTTTAGGTAGATGACTGCAAGAGTAGAAAACTTATCCGTTTCCTTGATGGCTAGAAAGTGTGCTGGTTACGTGAGACAATCAACGATCATCCAGGTGATATTGTTTCCGTTTCGAGTTGTAAGTAGGCTAGCGACCAAATCCATGGCAATCTGTTTTCACTTTCGATATAGGTGTTTCTGGTTGCTAACAGTTCACCTTGACTTTCCCACAAGTCCATCATCATTCCCATACCTAGCTAGGTGGGCCGTCCTGCCCGATCACCAGTACAAGGTTTATAAATCCTAATGTCTCTCATCCAAACTCAGACGGCTAGAATATCGAAGCCGGTGCACTTTGCTCAACATATATTTCCTACAGTTACTGTATAATGAGATCCACACTCGTTCCAGGAGGTAGCGAATATCGTCTGACCTGCCAAGGTTGCTTCTCCATGCCCCGCATGGATTCAACTTGAAAATCCCCTTCCTTCAGTTCTCCAGTTTGAACAGGGCAAATCGGATTAGGTAAGTTAGAGTCGATAGTGAGCTGCAAAGCTCGTGCACGTTCAAATTTCATAGCTGTAGTCATCCTAAAGTTCCCTCCAGCGATGCCATTAACTGATTTAGCTCTGTCGAAGCCAAGGTACACGGGAGGCCCTTGTGATCGGTCTAAATAATGCATTTGTTACCGTCCAAGTAATGCCTCCAACAAACATCCCAAGGCCACAGTTTTCACCGCCAGTTATGTGTTGTGCAGTTCCTCTTTGAAACTCCATCACATAAGTCATAACTCTCCCGTGTTGAGTCGCTGTGTAACTGGCCATCGTGGTATACCACTAAATCACCCGCACCCTCGAGTAAAGACGATGCTCGGTGCATTGCAGAGTTGGAATTCGAAAGCTGAAAAGACGTCCTCTTGTTTCGTCTTTCAAGAACACAGTACTCTACTGTGCTAAAGAGATTTAAGCTGTTTGACCTTCGAAAATCCTGTGGGTAAGCTGCGATAGTATCTAGTGAAACCAAGGAGTTGCTGCATCCCCGAAGGAATCTTTGGTGTCGATCAGTTTCTAACAAGATGCATCTCAGCGAGATCCACGAGTATTCCCGCTCCGTTGGTTACCTGACCAAAATGCATCTCTCGAATCTAGATGTGAAATTTAACAAGACTTCACACGTAATGGCTCCTCCCACAGAAGCGCTGAAATAGGATACATATGCCACCCATGGTGTTCCTTTCTCCTGGTCATGATTCAGAACGTCGTCAATAAATACGGTCGATTCACGTGATCCTTGAAGTTGCTGGTGTGTTGATTAATTCAATGATCATGGTGTACAAAGCTGAAATGGCTGCATCGCGTTCGACATGCTGTTCTAAGAGCATTCCCCTTTCGGACTTCTATCTGATGATAGTTCGTTCGCTAGCCAAATCCCCGAATGGAAGCTTGTTCCTTGCAACTGGTCGACAGGTGGCCAATACATGGTTGAGACAAACGGTTCCTAATTGTCGCCTTGTTACATTCTCGATAATCGGTACACATACGAAAAGGTTTATCTTCTCTGGTATAACTGGGGCTCCCCAAGCGAAGAACTAGATCCGATAAAACTCATATCTTATAGTTCCTGAAGTTGATTAGGCAGTTCTTGCAACCTTCCTGGTGTAAGACAATAAGGAATACTAGTAGTAAGGGCTGCTTCTGACATGATACCGATATGATATTCCACCTGACGATGTGGAGGTAAACTTGATAGTTCTTCTGGTAGCACTTAGGGAGAAATCTCGAACAATTGGTGGATCCTCGATCCTCCTTTCCTTAGCCTCGACATCGGTAACGAGTGCTATCATGGCGGAGTAATCCTTCCGTGGACACTTCAAGCCTTCACTGCTGAATTGATGCTAACCTCTGCACCACTCGGATACTTTATGACAGAAGACAACCTTCCCCTCACTGCGCGATGTCTGGTTAACCCACCCATACTGACTACTGCATTAACACCGTCGTGGGTAGTAGAATGAAGATCGATGTCGGAAACTTGTCCCACTCGGTTGGATTTGCATCCCTACAAACATATGATGCTTCAATTGACCTGCCATCAGCCTTTCGAGAAGCATCAGGGTTAAACAGGACAGAAACGAAACGATTAGCTACCCATATAAGCTTCCGAGTTGCCACCATCCTGGCGTCGCCCACGTCAACCCTAAATTCCCTTCCATGAGCATCATCTCCAGTGTAGTTGTTTTCATTACAAGGATTTCAAGTACTGTCGCTGTTCCTTTGGTCGTTGTCTACTTAACTTAACCACAGCCAGTCCATGTTGTAGGCACCTTTATTTCCATACTGTAGGTTGGGGTTACGAATACCTTATTGTCGCCGTGACTGCTGCTCCCAATGTCGTTGCTCGAAATGAAGCCCTACGATTCTTCACCATCAAGGTCCATCTTTCCACATTTCTGAGCCATGTCCTAAGGTACTACTCACTGTGCTGGCAGTTACACATTCCGCGTTATAGTCGGTTGTCATTGCTTATGTCCTGATTGATTCGTAAGAGTTGACTCCCATGAGTCGCTGATAAGGGTTAAGGATTCGATTGAAGCCAATCCGCTGGTGCTTGTTGCCGGTAATCAGGGTCGTCAAAGTACTGAGGTCGGTAAAGTAGTACGCTCATCCTCCTGTCCATCGATGTTGCAAGTTGCTTGAGTAATACTCGGTCTGTTACGAGGGTATCGCAGAAGTGATCACACGTCGGGATTTAAGATGTCAATACATGAGTTCCAGCAAACGAAGAGGAGTAAGAAAGGTATCGATCAATCATTCGACACTGCAACATCCAACTCAGGGTCGTTCGTATAAGCACCTAACATTCTACAAGGTTCGCTAGGTGTTCAGATGGGTGTTCAGGTAATACTCGATAGCATTGAGATTCGAAGGGACCTAGAGATGAATGAAAAGTTCACGTTCGAGTAGGGGACAATCGCTGCTATGACCCCTGTAGGTTTGTTATGTTTCACATCGACCAAATAACGGAACAGAACCCCTTTTCCACTTGTTAAGGCTCACTGGGACTCGCATGCACCCTACATTATTATTATGTGTGCCCCCATAATAATAATGAAATTTGCATGCTCATCTCAGTTCCTCCTAACGCATGTCAAATGGTTCCTTAACTCAGATGTCAAATGGAGGTCGTCAAAGAAATAGGATCACAAAAATCCAAGGACTATGGCACACTATCAACGCATCATAAGGTAAGCAAGCAATCCATGCTATCATGCTATAGTGACGAGTGTGTGTTCGTATGTTTTATCAAAACCAATGTGTACTAGTCACGTAATATATGCATCAAGTAAGAAAGACGAACCTTGCAATCTGGAGCTGAGTGTCATGGCCGTATTCACGTTTTTAGAACTGTTCGGTTATAGTCTGGTTTTATAAAAACGTTTCTCCCCCTTTTTAAAACCAAGTTCACTATAACCAATGGCTCTGATACCAATCTGTCACACCCCCAAAATACCACCAGCGGAAACCCCCGCGAGGCGTGTGACGTACCAAGATCTAGCCACCAATCACATTGAACTCATAGGTATATTTAAATAAAACTTTCATTTATTAACATTAAGTGTTACACGTTACAAATAATTCACATTATACAGCGGAAGCATAATTTATTCGTTACGAGTTTATAAACCACATGTAAAAAAAACCATTAGTCTTGTGCTGCGACTCCATGTATCTCGACCCATGACCACTCCAGCCTCCCAGACAGCAAGTTCCAATGATAAGCACCTAAAGGCCTGCAAGGCATGTAACAACGAATCAACAACAAAGTTGAGAGAGTTCACAGTTGGTTGTCCATTTTAAAGTTGTTCCAAAAACCATAAGTCCATTTGAAAATCAGTAGTTAATCAGTTCCATGTTTCCCAAACCATAAGCAGTGGGGGCTTCCCCATGTTAACCACTAGACCCGTTACCATATCGATAACTGACTGGAGTCATGTATGTGCCCTACGTCAATGTCTATCATCATTGACTAAGTTCCCAGATCCATTAGTTCACTCCCGTCCTCTGCGGCACGGTGTGAGGCTTGTCAAACCTAAATAGCGCTATCTAACTAATGACCTGCTCGCCATTGGCCCGACGATTAAGTCGATATAAAAATGAGGGACATCATGATAGAGTTTTGTCTAGTAAGTGTTAGGTTGTCGTCCTTCCCAACCGAGGACGGAGGTACGTAATCCACACAAGGAAAATACGCAGGTTAAAGGTTGTCATCCTTCTCAACGAGGATGCGGGTACATATTCTGTTAAAGGTGAATATGTAGGTTTCGTTTTAGCTTCTTAACCCATTCCCAAACGACCGGGAATCCCATGCCTCATAGAAAGTGTGAACTCACCTTGGTTTGCTCGGCAGATACACAAAGAGGTCAATCAAGCTGCTAGTGGTCAACCACGTCCTAACATGTCTACCATACAACTCAGGTATAGGTTCAAGTAGTGCACGTAGGTTTACACATAAGCTAACAAGTTACAACACATAGCGAACATGGCAAACACATCGATTATATAACAGTAGCATACAGTTCACATAGACATAACCCAAACCTGTTGTGCGTCCAACACCATCTTGTGCGACTCACAATGGGTTGTGCGACTCAGAAACATACCCGGCCCAAAACATGCAACCCACTACTCATTTAGCCCAAACAATCAAACAAACACTTAATCTTGTGCAGTCCAAATGGACTTGTACGACTACAGACAACTTGTGCGATCCAATATACTTGTGGGATTGGGGTTTTGGGCCGTTCGGCCCAACAACTTAAACATTTTGAGCGGCCCAAATATCAACAGCTAATCTCTTGTGTGTGGTACAACATATTGTGCGATCGGCACAGACTTGTGCGATTCACAGTATGTTGTGCGATCACGCAATATAGTGTTGTACTCAGTGCTTTAACAGTTGTACCATAAGCATAGCCTGACTTGTGCGATTAGTTAAACCATTCCAAAAATCACGCTCATCAGTTACAAACAATTTGGCAGTTTCCAACCATTCCTTTACTCGATCAAAACAAGCAAATATCTTTTACCTTTCATGAACCCTAATCACTACCTTGAACCAAATCGATTAACAACCATTATCAAACATTCAAAATACCCAACTGATTCATTTACATCATTAAAACAGTGGTTCTTTCCCATCAAAATCCCCTATCATCGGCTAAACTCAAACGGCAGTAATTAATCATGATCATCAATCAAACTCGAACCGAAACGCACAATCAATCAGTCATCATGCAATCCTAAACCCTAAACATCATGCAGGATCATAATAATACACACACATCATGTATCGATTCACCAACTCATCATTCAAGATTATAACAATCACAATATCAAGAATCAATCATAACACATATTCTGAATTCTTATTACCAAGATCTTCTTGTATGAACAACCCTAGCTATCTCATACAATCATCACAACATCACTTATTATATAAAAAATATCGAGACACTAACCGTGATGTTCAAAAGAGTTGGATTGAATCGACGAGAAGGGCTTCGAGTGGGGTTGCCGTCGGGTTTCCAAGAGAGAGAGAGAGAGAGCGAGAGAGCTTAAGGTTAGCTTAGGGTTTTGTGTGTATTGTGTATTTTCAAGTAATGAGAAACAAAACCCCATTAGGGTTATGTCCTGGTTTAAATAGGTGAGTGGCCGAACCCATCATGGGCTGCCCATTGGTTTCGAGTTCAAGGGGAGTGGGCCGAGAGTGGTGTTCCCAAAGGGCTTGAGCGATCGGGTTGAAGTTGTGCGGTTGGGTTCGTGTTGTGCGGTCACATCACATAAACATATAATACACAATCCACATAACACAACATCATAACATTCCATTAAATCAACGCATCACCTAATCACATAACGTTCAAAACATGTTGCATCAAGGCACAAAAGAGTTCTAAAACACGAGTTGTCACAACAGGTCCAGGACTTGTACTCGAAACTCTTGGGAAGATTGCTTAGATCGGAAATCGCGTGACGGTAACACATGATCGTCAGAAAAGCTACGCTGACAAGCTTAGGAAACCGTTGGAGTTCGTTGTAGGCGATCGTGTTATGATGCGTGTGAAGTGTGTATATAAGTTTAAGTATATTTTAAGCCCTTTTACACTTTTTTTAGCCAAGTTTTAAATTTATAAAACACGATATTTACTAATACTAAACACACATAAGGGCAAGTGCACCCATCGTGAGCGTAGTATAGTGTTGGCAAGATACCGAGGTCGTCCAAGGACACAAGAGCTTTTAGTACCGGTTTATCCTCAACGTCTAATCAAATCAAAAGTTTAGAAAAAGGTTTTAAACTAAGAAAATAAAAACTAACTAAAATGCTGAAAAAATAAAAATAAAAGAAAAACAGATAGACAAGATGAATCACTTGGTTCCGACTCGTGTTTAGTGTAACCTTTGATTATTTCCGCACTTTTGCACTATTTAAGAGATTATATTAGTTATTGTAGTAGGCCCCTCTTTTGGAGGTGACGCTACCCTCAACCCAGTAGTTTGAGTCAGCAAGGATACAATCCTAAAGGGTCGGATTATTGAAAGATAATTAATTAAGTTATTAATGCATAATGTGGTAGGCCCCTCTTTTGAAGGCGACGTTACCCTCGGCTAAGTAGTCTGAGTCAGCAGAGATACAGTCCTAAGTAGCCGGGTTAAAGTTTTAATAGTAGCTTAACTTATGAGGGGGTCAAAGAGTTTGGACCCCCGCCATCCAATACCGTTAAGTATTGAAGGAGGTCCTACTAAATTTGACCCATGTCCTTTGCAGGATCTATACACTGAACAATGGCAAGACTCTTACCAAACCGTTCCCTTAACCCCCGACCAGGTAGCCAACATACCTCTATATAGACCGTGGAGATATGAATGGTGAAAATATTTTATTTTATATAGACAGTAAAATAATGCCAAGACACCACGGACAAACGATAAGGAAGAATCACCTTCAACATAAGAAACTAGTTATTAAAGTCATTAATACATAACCAATTAAAAAGTGCGAAAAGATTAAAAATAAAAAGTATTACACTAGACACTTTGTCTTCACCAAGTGATGTAAGAGACTTAGGCAAACATGGCCTTGATTGTCAAGAACTCTTACGATCAATCTTGGATCCCGAGACGACTCACACACTCTATGATGGACAATGGATGATGGTGGTGGATGATGGTGTTATGGTGGTGGTGGGTGGTGGGTGAAGTGTGAGAGAGGTGGTGTGCCAAGGGTTGCCTTTGAAGTGAACCAAGCACCCCTATTTATAGCCTGTACAGAAGCCGGGACACGGCCCCGTGTCCGCTGGACACGGCCCTGTGTCCACCCTTTTCTCTTTCTTCATTAATACAATTTGTCTGCATTAGCTCCACACGCCCCCGTGTCCGCTGGGCACGGCCCCGTGTGCAGAAGCGTATCTGTACTATTAAGATTTGCTCAGATTCTGCGAATCTTTGCGTTGACCCCGGCCCCGTGTCCGCTGGACACGCCCCCGTGTTGGGAAATAGAAGCTTCTACATGTTTGTCTTTTGTGCCAGGGCTGGCCATCCTGGACACGACCCCGTGTTGAGCTGGGCATGCCTCGTGCTGAGCTGTGCACGCCCCGTGTTGAGCTGTGCACAACCCCATGCTCAGCTGGGCACAGCCCCATGCTCAGCTTTCTTCTTGTTTTTGCTTTGGGAGTTGTAGTCGAGGGGTCGACATGCCACGTTTCTTCCTTTTCTTTGTATTTATGTTGGTTTTGGCTGTATATTTGTTCCTTTTGTTCGTTTAAGCTCATTTGACCCTGTAAATTCAAAAGGAAGACAAAAACACACTTTTTCCAACATTAGTACTAAAAAGGGTTAGTTTTATGCCTTATTTGATGTAATTTATATGTTGCATTTTACACACATCATGTTACGTTGAAAGTTTCGTCGTGGAAGGGTGTTGTATGCTTTGGGAAGCACGACAAGCTTAATCCACGTTATGTTGGGCCATTTAAAATCTTGGAGCGAATCGGTAAAGTGGCTTAGAAGCTCGAGTTACATGCTGAGTTGGGTAATGTGCATGATGTATTCCATGTTTCGCAACTGAAGAAGTGTTTGTCTGATGAGACACTGGTAGTGCCATTCCAAGAGCTCAAGGTTGATGACAAGTTGCAGTTTATCGAGGAACCTATCGAAATCATGGATCGGGAGGTCAAGGTTCGTAAGCATAGTCGAATCTTGATCGTAAGAGTTCGTTGGAACTCAAGGCGTGGACCGGAGTTCACGTGAGAGCGCGAGGATCAGATGAAGCTCAAATATCCTCAACTTTTCCCCGATGATCAATCAAAATCTGGTGAAACTGGTGAATTTCGGGTCCGCTTCAAGTTGGGGATGATGTGGCACCTGAGGAAAATCTGCAGCAATCTTGATTTAGCACTTCACTTCTCTGTGCTTGCTTGTCAAATTTCAGGACGAAATTTCTTTCAAGTTGGGTATGATGTGACAAACTGAACTTTCAAGGTAGTGTTATTTCGTTTATTAAATCTGATTTCTCTTTATTCTTTTCCGTTCCTTATGTGATTAATTTGTAAACGCTCCTAACCAAAATATACGGGTCTAATGTAAAACGTATTGGGGTAGGTTGAGTGTATAGTTGGGCTATCCTTAGTGGCTAATTGTCGGATTTGAGATGCACTTGTTAGGGGCCGCATACCCTTACCTCGACCCACACACATGCCAGGCCCAAGTGCTCGAGTCCAACCTATTGGGGTTCGCATACTATTAAGTTAGGATGTAAACATATTTTGTTTTGGAACAATCATAGTAACCCTAGAACTCCTTCTGGAACCCGACGACAACACCCCTCTCTCTCGTGAAGCTCTTCTTCGATTCCATTTAATATTCCGGTTAGTATGTTATCCTCCTTGGTTGTTTTAGTCCCTATTATATGCGATATTTTGAATATGTAATGGCTAAGGTGTTTACGATTTAAGAACTTGGATTAAATGAATAACATGATTTAGCATGGATTGTGACTTATGTTGTTATGAGTTGGAATTTTGTATACGTGATGATGATTATATGTTGTGATCTTTGATGCTTGTGCCTTGACTTTTGTGTCTCTCCCTTTTCGTCCAACGATGATGTTCCCTCCTTGCTTAATATTGTTGATTGATGTCATATATTAATAATCCACTTCCTAGTTGCCTTTTTCCAAGTCTGCATGTGCCGCCCCCTTTTAAGAATTAGGGTTAAACCTTTTTTTTATTTCTGTCACAATAAAGTCCACGAGCTCCGTTATACATTCAACGTAGCCAACGAAATAAAACGGAACCTACGAAATAAACAGCAACGACGATCCATTGGTGTTGTATTGAGTGATCAAGATTCATAGGAATCGAGGTTGTAATTATTTAATTGGAATTGAGTAACTGGTTGTTGTTGGTGTGTAACAAAATGGAACAATGTTAATCATGGTAAATAAATGTTAAGGGATCAAAAGGCTAATTGATTTTTCTACACTTCTCTGATCACATACACACCGGGTCCATCAGGCCGCATATATGTATGGGCCTGGACATGTGGATGGGCCATAGACTGGACAGTTGGGCCGGGTTGCACTAGCTGGGCCGGTAATGTCTGGGCCACGAGCTGAGTTGGAGGGTTGGGCTAGAGGCGTAGGTCAGGCGCTTCTGGATTGAGCCGAAACATAAGTGGGTTGTTGCAATGTTAATTTGTGAACTAGCATCAACACTTAAGATGGGATATAGATTTAACTTGGGCCGAAGTATAATGGTAGATTGCCTAAATCTTACGTGAATTATTATCTGGATTAATACATTACATATTCTTGTATTGAGAGATTGAGGGATTAAATGTCCCGAAAACATGAAGTTAAGAGATGAATCTGCTGATGGATCAAATAACATGCTAAGTTTGTGACACTGGGTTAATAGATTAACTGTTATGACATGAATCATATGTGTATACTACATGTACCTTAGTTGTGTATTATGTGAACAAGGAGTACAAGAATTAATTGTACGTGAAATATGTGGATTATGTGCACTCGAAACTGATTAATGTCGGTAACCATGATAGGACGTGTGTAATCAATTGACAAACAAGTAACTAGTCTTACCGAGCAAATCTAAGGTGAGTTCATTCCTCTTGAGCATGCGTCCCGGTGGTTGGGACAGTCATTGGGTATCCCTGAGAGGGATAGATTTTTGGGTAAATCAATTGGGTATTCCTGAGAGGAATACGTCTCATGGGTAAAATCGGGAATGTTGGATAATATACTCATCCTATCACCATTAAAGTCCCTCCTTGTTGTTTGTTACCTGAGAGGTAACGGAGTATTAGTCGGTAGCGCTATCTAGGTTTGGCACCCTCACCCCGTACCTGAGAGGACGGGTGTGAACTAATGACTTAGTCATGCCCAATGCTTTGATAGGAACATTGGGGAAAGGGGAAAATAAATCAGGAGCCGTCTTGTATTCGAGGTATTATCAACATTGTAATCAATGAACTGAACTAAATACTTGGTAACAAACATTTTCGTAAAACTATGAACTCACCAGCGTTGTCTGATATACGTGTGTGCATGCTCGCAGGTTATAGATATGTGGAACATGGGAACTTGCTGTCTGGGATGCTGGAGTGGTCATGGGTCGAGATACATGGAAACTTGAAACGAGACTAGCTGATTACATACACTTGGGATTTGGTTAAACTTTGTATTATGCTTCCGCTGAACATAACGAGTTATAAATTATGATTTGTATCACTTATTTGAAATGAATGAAAGTTTTTTTTTATTTGAAATCTTGTTATGAGTTCAACGTGATTAGTGGCTAGATCCTGGTACGTCACACGCCTCGAAGGGGATCCCGTATGTGGTATTTTGGGGGTGTGATAGATAACACCTAAGATATAAGGCAACCAAACAAGAACAACTAAAGGTGAAGCTGAGTCAGGGACCAGATTCCAGGTTCGTCACTCATAGGTGCCTGGACAAGCCTTTACTCAGTAGCCACTCCTAAAACCTAAGCAAAACAGATAACAACACAGAAAAAAGGCAAGCAAGACAAGACCCAACACAACAACCCCAGACAATGCACCAAATAGCAAGTAGATAGACTCGATCAAGTGCCGGCCCGACTAGTCCGGTAAACAGGGGATGGCTAGACACAGTCTGAATATGATGTAGAAACAAAAAACAGAGACAAGAATAGGAACGATCTTACAGAGAGTGCAAAAGCTCCAAGAGATACCAGATTAGTAGTTTTCAAGAACTACTGAATCTGATATAGAAGATACCCTGAATAACACTTCCGGTCAGTTTGCTCTGAACCTTCTAGGGTTACAGAGACCAACACAGAAGACAGATCGGAGAGAAGATCAGAAAACAGCAAACCCTAAGTTAGGGTTTCGTCCAGCACCAACAAGAATGTCACTAAGAACAACCAGATCTAAGCAGATCTGCCACCAACAAAAGTTTCTGAGCACAGAAACCCTAGACAACAATAACAAACAATCAGATAATACAAATACACAGCGGATAACAACAAATAGATCATCAACATGAGCACAATGGCTCTGATACCATGTTGGAATTATGGTATGATGATCAATCGCAACAAACAACACAAAAATAAGAACTATAGAAACAAGATATAGCGACAAAAACAGGTGACAAAGCTCTTATTAACCCAAACCAAAACGTTTACCCCCAATATCACAAATGATCTTACAAAAGTAAGATCTAACAAGTACAGAAATACAAAACCAGTCTGATGATCATCAACCGATGATCATCTACCAAACAACAATCACAATCTCTCAGCCACAGATGAGAGAAACAACTTGTCCAACAAACGGCTGCAACAATCGCAGCAAAACCCTAAAACTATACAGATGTTTCACTCAAGTCCAAAAGTATCTTCGATGATAATCACAGTCCCTCAAACTTTCCATAATACCCCCTGAACTTCCAGTTGTATATAACAAATCACAACACCTTTGAAAACGGTTATAACAAATCATCAAGAAGCCCAATAGAGAACAGGCCCAACTAAATAACTGAGCCCATAACCATTTGAAGGAAGAAAGCCCAATATAATATTTCAACACTTACCAACCAGAGGGCAGGGGCTCAAGTCAGTTCACATTAGAAGTTGTATGAAACTATTGGAAAGGGAGTGGCGAAGCCAAAAATCAACAGTGGAAGCAGCATGCCGATGCTTGAAGATGCAGATACAAATGATTGGCCTAATCTGAAATCAATCATTAACCTTAATTACTTGGTTCACCTCACCAAATTAAGTATAGACAAATGTGAAGGCCTGCAGTTGTTTCCTGACAATGAGTTGCCCAATTTGACCTCGTTAAAGGAACTAACGATAAAAAATTGTCCAAGTATGGATGCTTGTTTTCCTCGTGGGATTTGGCCTCCCAATCTGCTTTCCTTAGATATAGGGAATTTGAAGAAGCCCATCTTAGAGCGGGGCCCGCAGAATTTTCCAACCTCACTTGTCAAACTATCCTTATACGGTGAAGATGCAGTGAGTAGTTGTCAGTTCTCCCATATTATTCCTACATCTCTTACTACCGTTACCATAGTCGTATTTGAGGACCTGGAATCAGTTTCAGTGGGACTCCAACAACTCACCTCCCTGCAACATCTATGGGTTGACGAATGCCCAAACCTGATGGATCTACCAGAAATGCTTTTGCCTTCACTTTTGAAGTTAACAATCAAAGATTGTCCGAATCTGAAAGAAAGATGCAGTGAAAAAGGCAGTTTCTGGCCCCTCATTCTTTTGCCTTCACTTTTGAAGTTAACAATCAAAGATTGTCTATTATTATATTGTAAATTAAAGCTTTTTCTTTCATTCTTTGAGTCCTGCAAGTTTTAACATTTTAAGTTTTGTGCACCATATACACATCAAAATCACTTCACTTCACTTTTTTTTGTTTCCCAAAAAAGGTTGCATAAATGGGAAGACACAATTGTGTCGTGCCTCTAAAATATAGTTTCTGGAAGGTAGCGGTGGCAAATTCAACCCCTTTAACTTTGAATGCTTCTAACTTCCGTTATGTCAACTCAAACGGGTCAAACATGTTAAATGGGTTGAAAGTAGGTGAAAGTGTATTTTAGTCCATACAGTTTTCTAAATCACTTTACTTAAAGATATAGATTTCTATTTACTAGTGTAATAATATTGTTTTTGTAATCACATATCTAATGCATTAGTTATCGGTTAATGTATTAATTTTCTGAACTATTTATTTGCTTTTGTTATGTCAGCTATCTCAAAAGAATGTTGTAGTTTAATGTGAGAAGCCACACCCGTTTGCATATGGTTTTCAAGATAGCTCTCAAGAGACATGGCACTGAATTGTAGCCCTCTAGAAGGCATGTCTACAACTTGTGGATGTTAACTTTTAGGGGGTTGATTTTTATGTATCATTTCGTTTATTCAATAGAGTACATGTCTTCCCAGCATTATATGACACTAAAGTTTCCCTATCTTGTATTATTTCACTTTTTTTTTAATCATTTGGAGTGACTAGACATGTTAATCTCATAAACATGTGGTTTGTTTCCAATCCATGAAATTGGCCCTGCAATATGGTTCTCATTTAGTTTTATGATTTTCTTCTTTTTTGAGTTTTGCATCATCTTAGTTGTTACATTGACATATTCAAATGCTTATACAAATTTATATATTGTATTAAAATAAAACTTTAAGTAATAAGTATTTGATTAGCATACGACACTATTTCTATACATGGGTTTAAGATTGGTGTATGTGAAAGTAAAAAAATATGGATCTCAAGATTGATCCATACATCATGTGTAGAACACGATGAATCCAGATCTGAAGACGATAGATCCATTAAACGGGTATAAAACTTGAAAACCCCACATCTAAAGACCTGGTGCCAAGAGGTAATAGGTTGTCGCGGAGGTGGTAACATGTGTTGGTGAGGACATACAATCTAGGGGATACGAGAGTAAGATAATGGATATCCGGGAAGAAAATGAATCCTACTGTGACCTAATCACTACTCACCCTTTTATAAAAAGAACTAGGGCTTGGTAAGTGTAGGTCCACTTGGAGGTTCAAGAAACCTACTTCCTTGTTTATGTAACACACTTACGAGTGCGGAATCCACGTAAGAATGCAAACTGAAGCAAAGTATAACAAACACAAGTAACCAAAGATTCACTATCTTGATTAATCTGAAGAGAACAAGTACAAGTACAAACACAAACACAAACACAAACACACAATGTTTGACAGACTCTCTGTGCTCTCTTGCTGAAACTGTTAACCTATGCTGTCTATTTATACACCCCTGACCCAGTAACATTACGAAGAATGCTACTGGGCTCACGAAACACGCAGGCCCACGAAACACTGGGTTCTTCGTAGGTTAAACCAACGAAAGACTGGGCAAGGACGAAGAACATGTTTCGTGAAGATTGAATCCCACAAAAGAATGGTTCTTCGTGGGTAGGCTGCAAAAACAGACAACATGCAGACATATGACAGTTACAGCAAACACAATACAAACAAAACTAACAGACTGCACAAACAGCAGCTGTTTTACATGATTACAACATAAATGTCGTACCAAGTCAAGATAGGAGGATATCTTGACTTGGTCGACTCGACCAAAACATTACAGACACGATAAAGAAAGACCGTACAATTACAGACGTCACAAGAACAAGCGACAGACACAAAAACTGCATCAATAGTAAGGAGCCAACATGGTTTTCTAGTGATGACTGAGAGGCAAGATCACTACTTGTAGCAACGCAACTTTAACAAGCAATCCCAAACGCAAGGAGTTATGTATTAAAAGCGAAGTTGACCAAAAATTAAGAAAGAAATAAAGAGCCGCGTTTTGAGAAAGTGCAACATGGAAATGATGACAAGGGCGTACCCACCCAAAGCCAAGGGTGGGCGGGCGCACCCCATGAAAAAATATTTTTTTGTGTTATTTTTCGTCGGAAATCCCGACCGCACCCCTTGGAATTTTTCACCCGCACCCCTTGAAAATTTTCAACCGCCCCACTTAGAAAAAAAATAATTATTAACCACTTTTTCACTAATTATTTAATCCAATCAAAACCCAATCTGCAATCAGTTTTTATTAACACAAGCCCAAACCCAACCTAAAGAAATTTGAACTAAATAAAATAACCCAAAAACATCCACCCATTCTATTTCCAAATCCCACCCCCAAAAAAACTCCTAGCGACTTGACGCCACTGCTCACGACCTGGTGGCTTTTTTTACCGGAAAAAACAAAATTCCGGTTGGACCGACCCGTATTACGTCAGAATTCCAATATAGAACTAATATGGTTTATTTATTTATTTTGTTTTATGTGATGATTATGAGAAAATATAGATGTGTAAGGGTTTAATCTTTTTATATTTTTTTGTTGTTCTAGACTTGTAGTTAAATGATTTTGTTGTTTTATTTATAGCTTTGTTTGTTTAAATGATTAGTTACAAGTAATCAACATTTAATATTAGGGCTTGGATGTTTAAAAATATAATTGAAAGTTATGGGCTATGGTTGAACATGATTGTTTATTTTGTTTAAGTGTTTAGTGTTGTTTTATGAACTTATGGAGCAAATTATATGTGTTAGGAACAATGAGTAAGAATATAATGAACTTATGGCGTGTTTAGTATCTTTAGATATGATATTTTGGATATATTTAAAAAAAACCTGTAGGGCACAATTTTAAATACGTTTGTAATTTGTAATGACGTTTGACGTGTTTTTGATGATTTATAAATTTTAGTTTGATGTTCTTTTGTCTTACATGATCCGACCCGACCCGCTATGAACCAATATTTTTATAAAGCTAGGGGCCTAAAATCTTTGAAAATATTCCGCACCCCCAGGAAAAAATTCCTGGATCCACCACTGAATGATGATGTTGAATGTACCTAACTCTTGCTACTTTGTTATCAACGAAACAACAACAGAAAAAGAAAAAGATGATTGCAACACTTTTCCTATTTAGTTTCGCCAAGTCTATTAGTTACTAGCGACACGTTGGATGGTTTCATTTTGGCATACATGATTGGAAACAACATCCCATAGCCGAGAGGAAGATTCCTATCAATGACGCTAGAAGACGAAACATCCGCACTTGCATAAGGCCATGTGTAGTCATAACGCCCCTTTGTGGGCGTTATGCGACATGTGGCGCGCCACGTGTGCGGGTGGGCGTTATGGGGCGTTATGCATTTAAGCCCGTAGTCATAAAGCCCCCACCTAATCATTACTCAATTATTAATTTCTAATTTTTTATAATTATTTTCTAACTTTATAAAATTAAAATTCATTTCATTAAATTAAAAAACATTACACTAAAAAAAAACATTACAGTAAGATAAAAAAAACGGTTCCAAAAAAAAAGTTGGACTAAAAAAATAAAAAAACAACACTTCAAAGATTAATCTTCGGCTTCATTTTCGTTCTCTCCTTCTTCCTCTTCGTTTTCTCCAGCATCCAAACCTATGTCTTCAAAGTTCCCGTCTTCGAATTCCTCAACCTCTTCTTCCTCGGAATCTTCTTCGTCGTCATTGTTGTATCGAATTGGGCGAATCGCCTAAGCATGCTCAACCAAATCCGCCTTCAACGTGTTATGTATTTCCTTAGATCGCAATAGTTGAGCATTTGTGAGTCTCTCTTCCATTGTTGCTTGGGTTCCTTCGACTAAATCTTCCAGAATATAGTTTTGGCATATCGCTTTTCCATCATCCTCAATGATCATATTATGCAAAATGATGCAAGCATACATGGTCATTCGTATTCTATCCTTATGCCACATGCGACAAGGATTTCTGATAAAATGTCATCGTTGCTGTAGAACCCCAAAACACCTCTCGATATCCTTTCTTGAAGACTCTTGTAATTTTTTAAAATACTTTCTTTTCTCATCGAACGTTTCTGAAAACGTTTTAACAATAATCGAATACTCCGGGTATATACCATCGCCCAAATAGTAGCCATGCTCGTAGTCGTTCCCGTTCGCATGAAAACCGGCCTTTGGTATAGTTCCAGAAATGTAGCTCTCTATTAATGGTGAAGCCTCTAACGTATTAATATCGTTAAAACACCCGGCTACACCAAAGAAGGCCGACCAAACCCAAAGGTCGTATGACGCAACAGCTTGTAATACCAAAGTTGGCCCTTTTTGATCAACCCGTGTATGTTGACCTCGCCATGCGGTTGGACAATTATACCAACGCCATTGACGACAATCCAAGCTACCAATCATGCCGGGTATTCCATGCTTTTCTAGATGCACCTCATATATTTGTTGAAGGTCGTTCCAAGTGGGATTTCTCAAATAACGTTTTCCATATAACTGCCATATACCTAAAATATAATTTAATATATAAAAGTTTTACTAGTAAGCTACTAAAAAATCAATATATAAAAGTAAGTAAATAAATTAAAGTGATTTAAAAAATACCATAGCAAAATTGTTCCACGCAATCTCGTGTTGTTTTCTCGCCCATCTTCAAGTACTCGTCGTTGATGTCGTACGTGTTTCCGTAGGCTAATATGCGTAAAGCGGAAGTGACCTTTTGAATTGAGGTGAAGCCTAAATATCCCCGCGCGTCCACTCTTTGCTTAAAGAAATCATACTTATCTTCCAAATCATTAGTAATGCGCAAAAATAACCTTTGGCTCATCCGAAACCTCCGTCTAAAAACATTGGGTCCGTGAACCGGCGTGGGATCAAAATAGTCTTTCATCAAACGCTCGTTCGCGGCTTCACGATCTCGCAAGATAAAGATGCGTTCAAAATGGGGCGTGGAGGAGGAGTAGGCCGAACGTGCTCCATTGCTTGTATCACGAGAGTACACGCACTCGTAACCACCTCTTCTTCCTCCGCGTCTTCTTCGGGTGAAAAAAACCGTCGGTAAATATCGGTGAACGAATCTCCCGATGGGGAACCCATTTTTTTTAGAGTATGGTGGGAGTAGTTTCTACACTTTTTTAAAAAAATATAGAGAAGAAAGGAGTAGATGTGATGAATGGTATAAAAAATGAGAGATGTGGAGGTATTTATAGATTGGAAAATGAAAAAATAATTTTTTTTAAATTATTTGACCGTTCAACGGTCATTTTGAAAACAAAACAATTATCACGCCGCTATGTCTATCGCGTCCTTCAAATTTTCCGGGCTATAGCGCCCCGCGTGGCGGTGTGCATGGCGCCGTCCGGCGCTATGTGAGGTTTTGGGCGCCATATACAGCCCCGTAACAGGGGGTCTAATAGCTCAGGTACGAAGTAACTTTTACTGCTGCATTTATGAAATCAAATGTGAAAGCAGCAGTGGACTTTTTACTTCAACCCTTATTTTATTTTGGGTCATAATAATAACTCCTGGGTTGTTTTGGGTTTAATATTATTTTTGAAGGGTAAATGGGTAAAAAATATAAATAAAAGAGGAAAAAGCTGGAACAGGTTACACTGGGTAATATTAAAAAAATAGAACGGCTGAACGGTTGGTCGTCTTCTCCTTTGTCGAACATTCACAGGTTCATTTCTTCTGCAATAAATTCGGTTTTTTTTTTTCTCAACTGATCTCCTATTGATTGTTCTTCTGCAATAGTTTTTCCCGGCATTCACAGATTCGATTTGGATATGGCTCGGGTAACAAGCTCTCTTCAGTTGCGATTGTGGAGTGTACCAATGGAACGCCCACCAGATGTTTGATGAAAGTCCAAGGAGAATTATGTAGTAGAATTCATAAATTCTGGACTAAATTTTAATGTTGATCTGTGAATATGGGTTGGATTGAAGAGTGGTAACGGGAAACATGAATATAAAACAGATCATGCACTTTTTTGACCCAAAACCTGTTCGAACTCGAACCCAAGCCACCCTTTTTTGAAGCCACCCGCTTTGACCGAACCCACTTTGACCCGGCATGTCACCCGACCCGAGTTTATTTTTTTGGGCATTTTAATACTCTAAACTTACAATAAAAAAACACACATGTATATCAAATAATTATGTTTAAGCTATATAGGTGTTCATTATTATTTTATCCTTTAAATTCTGGAATAAATTATCCAATTAGTTTAAGTTATGGCATAAACATTTCTTTTTAAAATTTATAACACCCTGACAATTATATATGTTTTCGGTCTTTTCAGTTGCATCATGTGGAATTGTGGATGGTCTTACTAACTCCAGAGTAAGGTAGCTTCTAGAAGCCGAAGACAGCTTCAATGTAGACTTCATCTCTTTAATATGAGACTCCAGGAGCACTTTAGGAGGAGTAAGATACCATATGATCATTTTAATCTTTCAAACCATTTTTCATAAGTCTTGATGCTTGTCATTTTGTTTGTGATGTAAGCAATATAAGGTTTTGTTAGATATTAATGAAGAGCATTGTATGATTTTCTCAAGTCACAATAAGAAATGGAAATTTATTTAAAATTTTTAATTTTGTTGTGCAGGCAATACATTCAAGTAATGGGTCATTCAAACTAATATTTGTTTCGGTTGGCCATTGTGCATCTCTTGCTTCTGCTGTTGAAATTGTTAAAAGAACATGCAAATACCATGTGCCAGAGCCTATTAGGCGGGTAAATAATCATATTCTTGAATTTGTTAAAATAAAACTCGTGCATAACGTTAACCATATAGTTGACCCTAATTTCATATTAAAGGTTATATGTTAATCATTTTATCAAAAAATTTTAATCAGGACAAACTTGTTACTCATAGTTAATGTTCATTCGACTTTAGGCTGACATACGATCATGATACTATCTTCGGAAGCATCATTGAATCATTTTAGATGGTATTCTCAACAGACCAACGCCATTCTGCTAATCTAGTGGGCCCTTCATTAAGTGACCACTTTGTACATTTTGATAATTTTCTTTCTTTTTGTTTAAGAAGTTTGGTAGTTTTTCATTCTTTGACCGAAAACGAAGACCAGATGGTGCAATATATCCGACTCAAAGTGGACAATCACACTACTTTTGTTAGAATAATAAGTTGAAACTAATGGCGAGATATCTAGATGGAAACATGAAGCCTTGAGAGGATTAATTCATTATAAAATCAGTTTCACTTTTTTGTCTACCCTTTTACAAAAAGGAATAATGGATTTTAATAATCCTTACTATTAGACGTTGGTCGGCAACGATCCCAACTTAAAAAATAACGAGTTGTCGTCCCACCTTTTCCCATATTGTAAACCAATGGACTTTTACTATTAGAGCCTTAATTTCTTTTTGCCCTCTTATCCTTTTCGGTTTAGCAAAGGTCCATTGGTTTACAATATTTGAAAATGTGGGACCACCATTGGTTATTTTGGAAGTTGGGACCGTTGCCAACGGCTAATAGTTAGGATTATTAAAATCTATTATTCCTTACAAAAATAACCGTCCAACTACTTTTTTTTAGGATTTGGGGAAAAAGTCTGGTTGACTGGCACAAACAATGAGTCGGATTATGTGTATCTCTTGCTATGTTTGGTTTCTTTCACCACCAAACCATGTCTGTCTCCCACCATGTGAAATGCAGTAGTTGTTTAAAGTTTGATTATCATATAACTGATTATCATATTCTGTATTTAAATTGCAGTAGTTGTATAAAATTTATACATCCAAACTCCTTGTGAAATAGTTACCTAGAGCCTCATTCAGTCTTTTGAAGACATAAAAAAATGCATAGTTACAAATATGTTGATGAATGATAATAACTATGCAAAATACAAACCAAACAAAACTTTGGCCCGCATATTAGAAAGCAAAATGCACACTACATGCAGCGCTGACTGCATCATTGTATAGTTGACCACATATTTATGGGATATGCAAGGGGCATGTTCTGTCTAATATTTTTATTTAATTTCATGTTTGTCTTACATTTTTCTTGTTGGATATTTCAGTATAACAGAAAATAATATGAAAAAATGAAAGAGATAAATGAGTCAATGCTTATATTTTCAACGGTGATTGATCTGATCCACATGATAAAAGATAGGCCTATCTACTTCTCCTCGTTTCTTATTGGCCAATGCAGATTTGCATGGGACAAACCAATAATACGACACAGACCATAACAATGAAAGATTGAAACCCCTGTATACACCACTTCACAAAAAACACTGTTCCATTTGTAATCTCACCACCAAAATCAATGGCTGAACTCGTGCTTTCTGCATTCCTCACTGTGCTCTTTGAGAAGCTGGCCTCTAAAGCTTTGAAAAAACTTCACCACTACAAGAGACTTGATGCTGAGATCAAGAAACTACATGAATCTTTAACCCTGATCCAAGCTTTGCTTACTGATGCTTCTCAGAAAGAGTTAACCAATCAGTATGTGAAACGGTGGCTGAATGATCTCCAACATTTGGCTTATGACATCGACGATGTACTCGATGATTTAGCAACTGAAGCCATGCACCGTGAGTTCACCCATAATTCAGAAACCATCACCAGCAAGGTAAGAAAGCTAATCCCAGTTTGCTGCATAAAATTCTCACGAACCCATGACAAATTAGACGACGTTATGGCTAGATTACAAGATCTGTTAGAGAAGAAAGGTAATCTTGGTTTGAGTGTGAAAGAGGAAACTAGGCCAAAAGATATAAATAGAACATTGCAAACCTCTATGGTCCATGCACCTAGTATTGTTGGACGGCAAGCAGAGAAAGAGGCACTGGTGCAAAAGTTATTGAGGGATGAAGGTGGTGATCAAAACTTTAGCATTGTTCCCATAGTTGGTATGGGCGGGGTCGGTAAAACTACTCTAGCTAAACTTTTGTATAATGATCAAGAAGTAAAGGATCACTTCGAAATCAAGGCATGGGTTTGTGTTTCGGATGAGTTTGATAGCTTTGGCATAAGCAAAGTTATCTTTCAATCCGTGACGGGGGAAAACAAGGAATTTGCAGATTTAAATCTGCTTCAAGAAGCTCTTAAAGAACGACTAAAGGAGAAAAAATTTCTATTGGTATTAGATGATGTATGGAGTGAGAGTTGTCGGGATTGGGATACCCTTGTTGGCCCTTTTCATGCATGTGCTCCTGGAAGTAGAATCATTATGACTACACGGAAGGATAAGTTGCTTAGATTGTTGGGTTATAGTAATCTAAACCAGCTGCAAAGCTTGTCACATGATGATGCTCTGTCTTTAGTTGCTCTATATGCATTGGGTGTAAATAACTTTGATTCACATTTATCACTTAAACCATATGGTATAGGTATTGTGAAAAAATGTGATTGCTTGCCTTTGGCTTTGATAGCAGTCGGGAGATTACTGAGCACGAAAAGATATGAAGAGGAGTATTGGAAGAATGTATTAGATAGTGAGATATGGAGCTTACCAGTTGAAGATGAAATCGTCCCAGCCCTCAGACTAAGCTATCAGGATCTTTCTGCATGTTTGAAACAGTTGTTTGCATATTGTTCCTTGTTCCCCAAGGACTATGTGTTTGACAAGGAGGCACTGGTTCAATTATGGATGGCAGAAGGTTTTCTCAAGCAATCAACGTCAAGCGATTCGATAGAAGAATGCTTGGGCCACAAATACTTTGATGAGTTATTGTCGAGGTCATTTTTTCAGCATGCACCTAACAACGAATCATTGTTTGTGATGCATGATCTAATAAATGATTTGGCGAAATATGTTGCTGGCGAGTTTTTTTTAAGGTTGGAGAATAATACCGGGGATGAAGCATTGGAAAAGTACCGTCATATGTCATTTGTTTGCGAGAAATATGTAGCTTACAAGAAGTTTGAGGCGTTTAAAAGAGCTAAGAGTTTGAGAACTTTCATGGCAATGTCTACTGGGGTTGTTGAGCTACGTTATTTCTACTTATCAAATAAGATTTTGGTTGACTTACTTCCTGAGTTACCATTGTTAAGGGTTCTAAGCTTGAGTGGTTCTCAAATAAGTGAGGTACCTGAGTCCGTTGGTACTTTGAGGTACTTGAGGTATCTTAATCTATCTAGAACTGGAATCACACAATTACCTGAAAATGTTAGCAATCTCTATAATTTAGAGATGTTGATATTATTCGGTTGTCGTAGTTTAGCAAAGTTGACCAACAACTTCTTAAAGCTTAAGAACTTGCGGCATCTTGACATCAGGGATACTCCAAATTTGCATCAGTTGCCTTTGGGGATCGGTGAGTTGAAAAGTCTACAAACTCTCTCCAAGTTCATTATCAGAGGTGAAAGTGGTTTTGAAATAACCAAACTTAAGGACTTAAAGAATCTCTGTGGGAAATTTTCCATTGTGGGTTTGGACAAAGTGCATAATGCAATAGATGCACGAGATGCAAACTTTTCACAAAAGAGGCTTAATGAGTTAGAGGTTGTATGGAGTAAAGCCTCAGCAAACGAAATGCTTGCAAAGGAGGTCCTTAATGAGCTGCAGCCTAGTAATGATCATCTAAAACAACTCAACATTGTGTCATATGGTGGATTAGAGTTTCCAAAATGGGTTGGGGATCCAGCGTTTCAACGACTGAAGCTTGTGACAATACGTGGCTGTAAAAAATGTACATCTCTACCACCTCTTGGGAAGCTACAGTCACTTCAGAAGTTATTTATAGAAGGTCTGGATGGGGTGAAAGTTGTGGGTTTGGAGTTACTTGGTACTGACGATGCATTTCCTTTACTTGAAATTCTGAGTTTTTTAAAGATGGAAGGGTTGGAGAAATGGTCAACCAATAGTGGGGTTTTGTTTCCAAATCTACAAGAGCTTCATATAGAAGATTGTCCTAATTTGGTTGAAGTCACACTCGGAGAGCTACCTTCGTTGAATGTTCTTAAGTTATATGATTGTCCTACTTTGGCTGAAGTGTCGGTTGAAGCCTTGCCTTCATTGAATAATCTAGAGTTACGTAGATGTGACAGTGGTGTGCTGAGAAGATTGGTTGAAATAGCTTTAGTAGTCACCAAGTTGGAAATAACAGATATTTCCGGGCTTGATGATGTGGTGTGGAGGAGTGCTATAAAGTATCTTGGGACCATTGAAAAATTATACATAGAGAAGTGTAATGAAATAACATACTTGTGGGAATCCGAAGCAGTTGCGAGTAAGGTTCTTGTGAATTTAAATCTCTTGAGTGTGTCCGGTTGTGGTAATTTGGTGAGTTTAGGAGACAAAGAAGAGAGGGATAATTGTAGGAGCAGCCTTCTAGCATCTCTTAAGAAGTTGTATATATTGTCTTGTGAGAATATCAAGCGTTGCAGTTGTCCATATAACATTGAGGAGTTGTGCGTCGATTCGTGTTACTCAATTACTGATATCTCCTTACCAACAGGAGGGCAACAGCTCAAGTCACTCGAGATTAATGGCTGTGAAAAACTATCGGAAAGGGAGTGGGGAGGACAAAAGATGAACAACAGAAGCAGAATTCTTGAAAATGTAGAGATAAGTGGTTGGCCAAATCTGAAATCAATCATTGAACTGAAGTACTTGGTTCACCTCACCGAATTGAGTATATATGATTGTGTAAATCTGGAGTCATTTCCTGATAATGAGTTGCCCAATTTAACCTTATTGAAGAAACTGTCTATAGTAAATTGTCGGAGTATGGATCCTTCTTTTCCTTGTGGGGTTTGGCCTCCTAATTTGTGTTCCCTAAACATAGGGAAGTTGAAGAAGCCCATCCTAGAGTGGGTCCCACAGAATTTTCCAACTTCACTTGTGAAACTATGCTTATGGGGCGACGATGGAGTGAGTAGTTGTAGTCAGCTTTCTCTTCTTCTTCCTCCATCTCTTACTTCTCTTAATATGTATGAATTTGAGAAATTGGAATCAGTTTCAATGGGACTTCAACATCTCACTTCCCTCCAACATCTAAAGTTTGAGGAATGCCCTAATCTGGAAAAAGTATCCCATCTCCAACACCTCACCTCCCTCCAACGTCTCTCTTTTTTTGATTGCCCTAGTCTGAAGGAATTGTCCCATCCCCAACCCCATACCTCCCTCCAACATCTCTCTTTTACCAGTTGCCCAAACATGATGGATTTACCAGAAAGGATATTGCCTTCACTTTTGAGTTTAGAAATAAATTCGTGTCCAAAACTGGAAGAAAGATGGAGTAAAAGTGGCAGCCACTGGCCCCTCATCTCCCACATCCCCAGAATTGAAATGTGGAATTTTTTTTGAAGTCAATACTAAGGTCTCTCTCTCTTTAACTTTTTTAAACTAAATTACATATTTATTTTTCTTTGTTTTTTTTTTTCAAACAAACAGTTTCATATTTGATCTCAATATCTGGTTGTTAATATTTACATGAACAGTTAAGCATGCTTACAATTTTTTTTTCTAATATGGTGACATGAACAATTAAGCATGCTTACGATTTTTTTTCTAATATGGTGAGAATAAATGGTGAACTTTATGAATCATGAATCGACTTGAATTATGAGGGTGAGGATGTGAACAGGGCCAATTAATACTTTCTTTGTCGGAAGAATATTACTTTTGTGTTAAACCCATTAGGCCATTACAACCTATTTTTTAGTCAAATAGGCTAATTAGCTATATTAAAAAAATTATTATTTTTGGTACTGTTTTTTATTCTAATTAGCTAATCAAGTTCATATGGCTTGAATATAGTTTTATTTCGACTTGCAATTAGAGTTGATACCTTGTTTTCCTAGTACTATTTAAATATATCAGTATAAGTGAGATCTTGTTTTATTCAGTTTGTATTTATTTATCTTACAGCTGAAACTTGTTGGCCCGAATTGGATCTTGATCTCTAAATGAGCGTGATAACAAACAAACTTGAATAACTTGATAATAACCGAATGTATATACAATATCGAATTGAGAGTGTTAGTTACAAATGAATCTATATGTCCCTATTTATAGTTTTCTACGGGTACGAGTGAATGGTTGCGTCTCTTCGTGAAAGGACACGTCTCTTGGATGTATGGTTGTGATTGAAACTTGAAGAGGTGCGATGAATCTTGTCCACTCGATCCAACAGTCGCGTCTTTTCTTCTTTTGTGCCTTGTACCCGATCGGAATGGTTGTGAGGGAGAGACACACCCTTTCGCAAAGGGTGGTAGTTTCTAATTTCCGTTTTGTCAACTTCAACCCTTGTAGTTTCTAACCGCTACATAATGTTTATTCTAACTATCTAACTAAGCATGTGATGTTAAGAGATTAACCGGTTTCATTCACCCCCTTAATCTCGAACATCCATGAGTTGCTTCAACTCTTGAATTCCGAGCAGTTCCCTCATTGTAGCAAACTTGATCCTTGCTAGTGCCTTTGTTAGTATATCTGCCCGTTGTAGTTCTCCACTTATGTGTTCCACAGTGATATCTTCGTTTTCCACACATTCTCTTATGAAGTGATATCGTGTGTCACTGTGTTTGCTTCTTCCATGAAAGACTGGATTTTTCATGAGTGCTATTGCTGAAATATTATCCACTCTGAGTGTTATCTTTTCTTCCTTCCAGCCTGTGATTTCACTTAACAATCTTTTAAGCCATAGTGCTTGACATGCTGCTGCAGTGGCTGCCATGAATTCTGATTCACATGATGATAGTGCCACTGTCTGTTGCTTTTGTGTACACCAGGTTATAGGTGATTCTCCAAAGTAGAATACCAGACCAGTTGTTCCTTTTCCTTTGTCTATATTAACTCCAAAACTACTGTCGCTATAACCTGTGATCTTACATCCTCCTTGTCTTTTGTAAATGATTCCATGCTCTTTAGTTCCTTTGATGTAACGTAGTATTTGCTTTACTGCCTTCAGGTGTTGTTCTTTTGGTTCTTGCATGAATCTACTAAGTAGACTGACTGGGTAACATAGATCTGGTCTTGTATGCAATAAGTACCTGAGAGAACCTATCAGGCTTCTGTAGTGTGTTGCATCTACTAGATCTCCTTCTTCAGTCTTCGTTAATTGAGTTCCTGGAGTCATGGGTGTCTTTGTGTCATTGCAGGATAACATATCAGCGTCTTTGAGTATCTTGTTGATATATCCTGTCTGCTTGATGCCTATCTCACCCCCTGTTTGAATTACTTCTATTCCCAGATAGTATGCTCGCAATCCTAGATCGCTCATATCAAATTTATTCTTCATCTGAGATTTGAAGATGTCTATCTCCTTTTTTGACGTTCCTGTGACTATCAAGTCATCAACGTAGACTCCAACTATTAGTGTAGAAGCTTTACTTGTTCTTGTATAGATTGCATTCTCTAAAGTGCACTTCTTGAAGTCAAGTGACTTTAGGGTGTGATCTAACTTTGTATTCCAAGCTCTTGGTGCTTGTCTCAATCCATACAGTGCTTTTGATAGTCTGTAAACCTTTCCTTCATTTTCTAGCTTTATAAATCCTTCTGGTTGTGATACATAGACTTCCTCTTTGAGGTCTCCGTGCAGGAATGCAGATTTCACATCTAAATGATGTACCTCCCAACCTTGATATGCTGCTAAAGCCAATATTAGTCGTATTGTTTCCATACGTGCTACTGGTGCAAAGACTTCATCAAAGTCTATTCCGTGTTGTTGAACATATCCTTTTGCAACTAGTATTGCCTTGTGTCTGACCACGTTTCCGCTTGCATCTTTCTTAGTCTTGAATACCCACTTTAAACCTATTGCTTTGTGATCTCTTGGCAACTCCGTTAGTTTCCAAGTGTTATTCTTGTTTATCGAGTCTAACTCGGCCTTCATTGCTTCAACCCAATTTCTGTCACTAGATGCTTCCTTGTAATTCCTTGGTTCTTCTTCAGCGAGTAATAGTTCATGTGGATCTAATTGTATTTCTTCTGTTTCTTCATACAAGTCTTCGAGACTTTTCAGTCTTACTGGAGTGTCGCTAATACTTTCTGTTGTACTTTCAGAAGTGGATGGGCTTCCACTTGATAAATTGCTTGAACTTCCTGCTGAGTTCTGATTGTATGAATATGCTGGCGGGGTTACATAGGAGTCTTGTTCTTCTGTCTGATCTACTCCTGAATCGTCATGTTGTGGCCCGCTACTGCCTGGACTACTTGGCTCATTTTCTTCTAATTCTGGTGGTATGTCATCATCTTGAATGACAAAGTTTGTCCATTCGGGATTCCCTGAATTTACCGTTTCCATATAGCTATTCCAGTTCCATGGTTGACCTTCCATGAACTTTACATCTCTACTGACACATATCTTGTTCTTTGCTGGATCATATAATCTGTATGCTTTTGATCCTTCTTCTATTCCAAGGTAAACCATAGGTGCACTTCTGTCATCTAACTTCTTTTGTTGAAGTGGTAGTACCTTAGCGTAAGCAGTGCAGCCAAAAACCTTCAAGTGTTCTAAATTTGGCTTCCTTCCTTTCAATGCTTCATATGGTGTCTTGTTTACCAGGGCTTTTGTTGGAACCCTGTTTAGTACGTATATCGCGTGTCGTATTGCTTCACCCCAAAAGTTCTGTGGCATGTTCATTGCCTTTAGCATACTGCGAGTAGTTGACAACATCGTCCTGTTTCGCCTTTCTACTACTCCATTTTGCTGTGGGGAATATGGTGCTGTAAGTTGTCTTGCTATGCCGTTGGTTTTGCAATACTTGTTGAATTCAGCCGATGTGAATTCACCTCCTCTATCCGTCCTTAGCATTTTTAACTTGGTCTGTGCTTCCCTTTCAACCTTTTCTTTGAACTCCTTAAATGTTTCGAATGCTTGATCCTTGGAAGTCAGTAAATATGCCCACATGTAGCGAGTACAGTCGTCTACAAGTAAGAATATATACTTCTTCCCAGCATGTGTTGGTGGAGTTATAGGACCACACAAATCTCCATAGACTAAGTCTAGAGGTTTTAAAGATCTGAACTTTGCCTGATTTGGAAATGGTGCCCTACTATGCTTTCCTAATAAGCATGCGTCACAGACTTGACTAGCATGGCTTATTTGGGGAACTCCATGTACCAAGTTCTTACGAGTCATTTCTTTAATAGCGTCGAAATGTAAATGGCCTAACCTTGCGTGCCATAACCATGCTGTGTCTTCGGTCTTTGATAGTAAGCAGATTGGTTTTCCCGTTTTCAGTTTGACTTTGTATAGCCTGTTCTTCATTCTCTTGACTCACATTAGTAGCTTTCTATTTCGATCTCGGATAGTAAGTAAATCTCCGTCCATAACCACTTTGCAACCAATTTCTGTAAGTTGTCCGAGGCTCAATATATTGGTCTTTAGACTTGGAATGTAGTATACATGTGAAACAATCTTTTGTTCTTGATTCAGACATTCCAGTAGTATTGAACCTTTGCCTTTAATTTCTACGTGTGACCCATCACCAAACCGTACTTGTCCTGTCACTGTTTCATCTAATTCCTTGAAGTGACTTCGTACTCCTGTCATGTGGTTGCTGGCCCCGTTGTCTAAGTACCATAGATTTTCATTTTCTGAGGCGTAATTTGTTGGTCTTATATGTTCCTCGTTTAGCAGAGCCCTTTCCTGAACATTTTCTTCTTGTATTGCCATTAGCAATACGGGTGCTTCGTCTTCCTCGACGAGGTTTGAGTGTTCTTGCACTTCGTCTTTCTCAGAACAGTCCTTTTTGTAGTGTCCAAACTTTTGACACTTAAAACATTGGATCTTACTCAGGTCGGTTCTCGCAAACTTCCTCCAGTTTCTAGAACTTCCATTTCTAGGTCTGGATGTAGATCCTTCGTTTCTGGGACTTTGCCTATTTCCGTTGTTACGCCAATTTCCACGCGTCTGGTTAAATCTACCACGACCGCGGTTTCCAGATTGCCTTCCTCTGGTGTTATCATTATGTGTGAACATAAGCCTATCTTGGCTTTCTCCTTGATTTCCTTTCTTTAACTTGAGTCGTTCTTCATACGTCTTTAGTCTTCCAACCGCTTCTTCTAGCGTCATGGTTTCTAGATCGGAGTATTGTTCCATAGAGGCAACGATTTGAGTAAACTTATCTGGTACGCCATTTAGGAGTTTGCGTACTAGAGTCGGTTGACTCAGTGTCGTTCCTACTTCAGTTGCCCGGGTAACGATACTATTAATCTTTGCGGTAAACGAATCAATAGTGTCGTCATCCTTCATTTGCAATAATTCAAATTCTGACAATAACGTGTGCATACGCGCCTTTTGTACCCGATCAACGCCAACGTGTCTAACCTTTAGATTATCCCAAATCTCCTTTGCAGTTTTACAACTTGCAACTTGCAATACAACGTCTTCTGGTATTGCTTGAAACAGATATGCAATTGCAGACTTATCTTTCTTGATGTCTACCGTTGCATTTTCTGCTGGTTCAATCGTTTCCCACAAACCATTCGCTTCAAGAATTGTCTTGATACGAATAGCCCAAACTGTATAGTTTGTTGGTTTCAGAATTGGACACTGAAACTGGGAAAGAGAATTTCCTTCCTTTTGAATTATAACTTGTGAACTTGGTCCGGTTCCTCCTGACATATCTTCCTGCCGAACAATCTTCACTTCTACTAACTTTTATTTCTTGGTTTCAATAGATCTTACAAACCCCACGATTACCCTAACCGTGTAATAATCAAACAACCGAAATAATCTAATTCGCACTAAAACCCCGGAATCAAAAACGAACCCTAGATTCCTAACCCTTCGGTTCAAGCCGATTACACTAGAACCGTAAATGAAATTCTGAAATGAAACTTTGCGAATTGAAAACGAAATTGAAACCTGATCGCGAATTCCCTGCGATGCCTTGCGATTCCCACGCCTAGAGCCTGATGCTCTGATACCAATTTGTTGGCCCGAATTGGATCTTGATCTCTAAATGAGCGTGATTAACAAACAAACTTGAATAACTTGATAATAACCGAATGTATATACAATATCGAATTGAGAGTGTTAGTTACAAATGAATCTATATGTCCCTATTTATAGTTTTCTACGGGTACGAGTGAATGGTTGCGTCTCTTCGTGAAAGGACACGTCTCTTGGATGTATGGTTGTGATTGAAACTTGAAGAGGTGCGATGAATCTTGTCCACTCGATCCAACAGTCGCGTCTTTTCTTCTTTTGTGCCTTGTACCCGATCGGAATGGTTGTGAGGGAGAGACACACCCTTTCGCAAAGGGTGGTAGTTTCTAATTTCCGTTTTGTCAACTTCAACCCTTGTAGTTTCTAACCGCTACATAATGTTTATTCTAACTATCTAACTAAGCATGTGATGTTAAGAGATTAACCGGTTTCAAAACTTGTTAATGAAGTTAGTTGAGGTCCTGTTGTGATGAAATGAAATCTTGGAGGGCTGCGGTGTTGCTGCTGTAAAGTGCAAGGATCAAAGTTGAACTTGTTATTTGTGATGACGTGTACTTATGTTACAAACCTGTTTTATTGCTGTTGATGATGATAATGGTTATAAGGTTAAAACCTGGATACCAAACTTACAAGTTCCCAAATCTGCTGATAACTCCAGAAAAAAAGGGTGTTCTCAAAATCATCTGATGCAGATAAACTTTTGTCCCTGCTTCATGACCAAGTAAGAGCTGACTATCATTATATCTTAAATTTCAAGCTGTTAATATTCCTTTCGGTAACCAAACATGAATTTTAAGTTGTTTGATGATTTTCCTTTCATTCTTTGAGTCCTACAAGTTTTGATATTTTAAGTTTTATGCACCATACGGATGAAAAACTGCTTCACTTTTTTTTTGTCTCCCAAAAAAAAGGTTGTGTAAATGGGGAAGAAACAGTTGTCTAGTGCCTCTAAAAAATCTTGTTTTGAGAGGGCAATTTCAACATGTTTACTTTTGAATTGATTAACTTTGATCTCAACCAGGTCAAAAATGTTAAACAGGTTAAATGTAATAGGAATTTTGGTCCATAATAGGGTAATGAGCCCATATCCATGAGAGAGTCCTTGCAAAGGTCCTTTTGTATATGGTTCTCTAGATTTTCCATAGGTTCAGGAGAATCATAGCACAGGGGATTTTCAATTGAAGACAACACTAGTACAAGTTGTATTTTAAAATTTAAATAATATAAATAATGTCTTACTAATCAAATTCATATGGCTTCTCTTTGGTTTAATATGCATGGAATAGTATTTTGAATATAGTTTTGTTAATCTAATTTGACTTGCAATTAGTATCTTACCAACTATATAGTAACACTAACCAGTAACAAGTTTGATACACAAAACTAAATGCGCAACAACATAACAAGCTGATTACATTCCATTTGATATTAAAATTATTCTTTAACATCTACACCAACCTTGTTTTCAAAATACTCTAAAAAATATCAACTAAAGCTGCAACGCTGTTTTATTGGATTTGTGTTTATTTGTCTTTCAGGAAAGCTTGTTGATGAAGTTAGGGTGAAATGAAATCTTGGATGGCTGCAGAGTTGCTGCTGTAAAGTGGACCAAAGCTGAACTTCAACTTATTATTATTTGGTGATGACGTGTACTTTGGTTAGAAACTTTTTTTTTTGGAAAATCACAAAAATGGCAGTTGACCAACTTGATTTTAAAAAATATCAAGCTCCTGCGTCGGTGGAGAGGGGCATTACAAGAGTCTTGCATCGATCAGATCAGGTATCGCGTCCGTCTTCCTGGATCCAACACATGTCCGACAAAGCTGACGCATCCCTATGACACATCGTACGTGGCTTGCGTCTAGTGATCCCAATTTGTGTGGCTTGCGTCTCTCTTATGTTATGGTTGACGCTTCCCATGCGTTTGACTGATGCTTCCCATGCGCTTGATGGACGCATCCCATGTCAGGGATCATTTCCATCTAAGTGGTCAGGCCGACACATTAGCTGCGTCCGTCCAACGCATCCCAAAGTTCCCATGTGTTTGACTGATGCTTCCCATGCGCAGCGTTGTTGCTGTAAAGTGGACCAAAGCTGAACTTCAACTTATTATTATTTGGTGATGATGTGTACTTTAGTTAGAAACTTTTTGTGGTTCATGATAATGTGTATAAATTAAAATCTGCTGATAACTCCAGAAAATGCTTTATCAAAATCTGATGCAGATAATGTTTTGTCCATGCTTCATGAGCAAGTTAGAGTTGACTATTATCATATTGTAAATTAAAAATTCTTTCAGTAACCATACAGGAATGTTAAGTTGTTTGATGCTTTTCGTTTCATATGAAAAATCACTTGACTTATTTTTGTCTCCCAAAAAAAGGTTGCGTAAATGGGGAAGAAACGGTTGTCTAGTGCAGGGGCGGATTTAGAGCCTTTTTACGGGTTCCCAGGAACCCAGTCAATTTGGAAAAAAACGTTTTTTTGTAGTGTAAATTTTGTATGATTAGAAAAAAAATGTTTTTTTGTAGTGTAAACCTTGTATGATTTGGAAAAAGGAACCCAGTGAAAAAACTGTCTGGATCCGCCACTGGTCTAGTGCCTCTAAAAATGTTGTGTTTTGAGGGGGTAATTTCAACCCGTTTACTTTGATCTCAATCCAGTTGCACGTTATAACAAGGTTAAATGTAATTGGTATTTTAGTCCATAATAGTGTAATGAGTCCATATTTTGTCAGTTATATGTGAGAGTCCTTACAAACCAATTTTTTACTTGTATCATAGCTGAGCTCTGTTAGTTCCGGCGATCTGTTACATTCCGGTGATTAATCCGGTCATCTTCCGATCTTCCCTTACAATCGTACCTTCTTTTCCAGTAACTGGTTTCGGTTTCTCGTTTTAAGGGTTGAAACCAGTTATTGCTATAACCGGTTCGGTTTCGGTTCCGGTTATTTGACCAAAAAACCATACCCTATGTGTCCGGTTCCGGGTAGGGTTCGGTTCCGATTCTTAAGAAACCAGGTATTAAAATACCCTATTTTCGGGTTTTTTGGTTCTATATTTTCGTATTTTTTAATACTCTATTACGTTTTTATTACCCTATTTTCTCGTATTTTTGTTTATTATTATTAAATATGCATTGTATGATGTAACAAAGTTAAAAAAAATGCACTAACATAAATTTAAAAGAAAGATATTAGAATCATGTATCCGGTATAGCCGGGTACAATCGGTTCCGGTTTCGGTTCTTGTCCGGTTTCGGGTATTAATCGGGTATGATCAGTTCCGGTTCCAGGTATTGAGATCAAAATGCATACCCTATCTATATCCAACGGGTATGGTCTGTTCTGGTTTCGGATATAGAATTGGTATTAAAAAAACGGTTCCAGGTTCTTTTACCGCCACCGGGTCCACTGGGTGCCATTTTTTGTGCACCAGTATCATGAACCACGTATTTTTATTGCACCTCAACCTACTTTTTCTGGTCAACAGTCTTATTATGGTATATTGGGCCCTGGCCCAACGACTACACAGTTTTAGTGGATCACAGACCACCTCTACTACTACTGATGCATTTAGGCATTCTTATTTTGCGCATTGGGCTTCTACTCATCAGTCTAGCCCACACTTTGGACTTGATGCTGATTTTTTTTTGTGTTTGTGAGGGGGTTGACTCTAGGGGTGCTAAACGGGTCGTGTTCGTGGGTTGGCGGGTTCAACCCGACCCGAACCTGAAAATTTTAGACGAACCCGACCCGAACCCGAAATTGTGTCATACATATGAACCCGAACCCGACCCAAATATTCTCAGGTTGACCCGAACCCGACCCATTCAACCCGAATTTTTTTATTTTTTAATTTTTTCAGCAAATTAATATATTAAAATTAACATCTACTACAAAAAACACAAATTTATATAATAAAATTGCATTAAAATCATGAAATATTATGTCAATTTCCCTTTTTAAGTTATATTTATGACATAAATTTACACACCTAATCAAATTATGACATAAAACATATTGTAAAAATATAATTTTTAATATAAATGGGTTAAACGGGTCAACCCGCTAACCCGACCGGGTTGACCCGAACCTGACCCGTTTAACTAAACGGGTTCGCGGGTTCAACCTAAAACTGACCCGAACCCGTTTAGACTAAACCCAAACCTGTGAATTTCGTGTTAGGTTCGTGTCGTGTCAGAAATTCACACCCCTAGTTGACTCCTGGATTCCAGAGCGGCTACTCATATGCTTGCTCATGCCTCGCTTGTTTTTTATGCTACTCATTGTATTATCTTGATCATTTGTTTGCTCGTGTATTTAAAAAGTTCATGGTTTCTAAGTTATATCTGATTTATTACATGAATGTAAAAGCTAAGCATCTAGGTTTCATTATTCAAGATGATGCAAAACTGCAAGTGGGGAGGATCTTAGTTAGGGTCAGGGGAGCCCCGACCTAAAGTTATTAAATGGTATTGAACAAAAACGAAAACCGAAAGAACAGTGAAGTATGGTTTACACCCAATTCATATCCATTCAAGAAACTATGCTCAAAACTTGGATTACAATTATGGATACTCACACCATGGTATTTATAATCTAAGCATCCTTTTAGACTACAACTACAATTGTTTATTAGACATCCCAACCTAACACGTTTAGGATACTAAATAACCTGATAATTAGGACATGATAATTAAAGCTGATTATTAATACTTAATAATCTATAATTTTCCACTCCTCTAAAACCTCTCCTAATCCTACATGATTTCGGATTGGTCTTTTTAGTAAGAAATCCCCCCCCCCCCCCCCCGTGTAAATAAGTTTGCCTTCAGCTACTGTTTACGACCAGGTGTTTCAGCAGTTTGATGTTTGGATTTCCGTATGGTTTCGCAATTGCTTATAGCGGTTAGGGTTTATCATTCGGGAAGATTTGAATCTTGGATTTCGGGGCCGCAAGGTATTTGTCACATCCTCAAATTCCACTAGCGAGGTTTTACCACGAGGCGTGTGACAAACTAGGATCTAGCCACTAGACATGTTGAACATTTATAATAAGAGAAAATAACCAAATACCACATTCAACATGAATAATGATAGGGTTTTAACAGTTGTAAAAACAAACAACCAAAGTCTAAGTTAAACAGCGGAAGCAAAAGTATTAAGTGCCAAACATTGCAAAACCCAACAGTTTTTAGCATATTAAAGAAATAGTTTAAATAACCGTAATGACACTTCAATGTGCAATGCAACAATCCAAGTTACCAGCCTTAGCGACGTGTGTGAGAACATACTAAAGTGTGTCAACATAAAGTTGGTAAGTTCACTAGTTTTAAATAATCAAGTTATGTTTTCAAGTTACTAAACAAGGGAACCGAAGCTGACGGTTGTGTTTTGGTGCCTTCCACCACGTCTATCACAAATGTGGCAATTTAGTTAGGTCAGTGTTTCACGCCCGGCTACCTGCACGGTGTGGGGTTTGTCAAACCAAGTAGTACCACCAAATATTACCTCGCTGTCACACCCCGACCACGTAAAACAACGAAACGTGGCGGAAACGTCAGGGAGTGTTGTAACAGAATTAATTGTTTCACAACCATGGAAATTAAAGTTACGTTTTATTTATCAATCAAGAGAGTTACATTGTCTTAAACAAGAAACAAAGAGTACATAACAATATTTAACTAGTTCTTGCTTCGTTTTAAGTCACTAAGGCACAACTCCACCTAAGTGTGTCTCGATCATCCTATGCAACAGCTCCTGAAAACACATGTGAAAATAGGTACGTCAGCATAAAAATGCCTGTGAGATACATAGGTTTTGTAAAAATAGGATTCATGACTTGAGTTTAAAGAAACTGTTTAATAAAAAGTAGCCATGAATCTTGTTGAGTGTTCCTTTCATAAATCATTTGAAAAGTGATAAATAAACCAAATGATATATATGTATAAAAGAACAATGTATGGTTAAGTGAATAACCAAGTAAAAAGAGTATGTGTAAGTTAAGTTATTTGTAAAACGATGTTTATGTGAAGATTGTATTGTAGATATAATATGTCTAAACTGAAATGGTTTAAATAACGCTACGATATGTAATACCATAAAAGCACTAATATATAGGAAGTACCAGCGGCGTATCCACCATGTTTTTATCGTATTACACGTCGCCTCGTTACTTAAATCACTTACCCAAACAACGACCAAAATGTATTGTTTAACAATTGTAGAAATGGTTATGTATGGTCAAATACGGTTCACACGGTTCAACAGTTACAAACGGTTCACATAATCAAATGGTTACAACGGTTCACATAGTCAAATGGTTACAACGGTTCACATATTCAAATAGTTACAACGGTTCACATAGTCAAATAGTTACAAACGGTTCAAAATGTAACATAATGTGTTCATATGCTGGATGAGCATATGCAACAAAATGTAATGTAAAACAATGTACTAAGTATGCTAAGTTAACATACAAAGCAGAAAAGTTATGTAAATCAATGTGCTAGCATGCTCAGTCAACATACATAGCAGAAATGTAAAGTAAAACAATGTACTAAGTATGCTAAGTAAACATACATAGCAAAACAATGTAAGGTAAATCATGTACTATAAATGTACTAATGAACATAGCAAGTATATGATGTGAAAACGGGAAAGCACGAAAGTAACAAGTAAGCACATGTGTTTCACTCCAAAACAGTTTGAAAACAGTAAAAGAGGGGTCTATGTACTCACTTGAGATTGCCTAGAAGTCCTTGCGTAACAACCAAACAATGCTAGAGATCACGGAAATCAAACGACACATAATATAGGTAACTATGTTAATAAACCGGACCTAAATCGGAGGATCGGATAGAATGAGGGTTCGTAAACCAAACGAGTATGGGAACTCATGTAATATGGTTTAACAAAGCCTACATACTAAATGAAACCTAACCTAAGTGCTTACGACCCATTACGACCCGTTTAGGTAGCTTATGCTATTTTAACGCGTCGTTCGCGTAAAACACGTTCGGAACGCCTAACTAGTCCTATGATAAGTAAAAATATGCCTTAGCATGTCTAATATTGTTGCCGAATCAGTTTAGATATAAAAAATTATGTTACATATGTTTTAAAGTAGATTTTGGCGTAAAAAGGTCATTTTGGTAATAAACCTAAGGCATATAAACTACCTATCATACAACTAACTAAACGTCGTGACCATAAGGTATAACCTCGGAAGGTTATTCCCTATACAACTATGGTCACCTAATATATGTGATCGGATCCTAAAGATCGACCAAACGGGTCGGGTTCGAAAGTATAAGCGATTGTTTAGATCGCTTACCTTACGACTCTATATAAGCACTAAACTAAAAGTGACGAGCTAAGCATGTTAAAACATGCTTAACAAAGTTAGAAAACAAGTTTGGTATCAAAACAAACGGTTTTGATACCTAAAAGTAGTTTGGTTACAAAATACGCAAGAATACGCATTTTGGCCGAAACTACGACTCGTCACTGAGCCTAGATAACGTGGTAATCAGTAGGTATAGTCACAAGGGACTATAACCATCGTGATTACGCTCACGTTGCGAAGTTCTACCGAACTTCGTGTTGACCATAAACTGGTCAATGCAGAAACGCTAAAAAAAATGCAGAATCGTTAAAAGAACGAAAGAATACTTACAGAAGGTCCCCGTAAGCTCTTGATCTGATTTACTCTCAGGTATGAAGCATAAACTTCAACTTAGAGAGCCAAAATCAGATTCAATTGTGAGTTTGCAAGGAAATGAAGGTGGGTATTTATAGGAATTCAAGAACCGTTAAGATCGTTCATCGAAAACTGAGCTTTGATCTGGACCTTACATGTGTGCCCATGGTTTTCTAAAACCATGGGAGCCCCTAATAATGGACTAGGTTCATTGAATACCAGCCCATGGTTTTGCAAAACCATGGGTTAAAACCATCAACACTTCAAAATGGACTAGGTTCATTGAATCTGGTCAGAAATTTCAAAAATGGTCCCTACACTTGTAAAACTTGATTTTTTTGCACTTTTAAGCCCCGTTAACCCCATTTCAAGGCTCTAAAATAAAGTTAAAGTATAGGGAACTCAAAACATGCTCAAAAGTATCTCGGATGTCGGTTCGTTTGGCCGTACGGTTGCGTTGTTCGGTTAATTACGACGGAAGTCGTAACGGACGCGAAAACGATCCAAATTGCGAAACGAATGAAGTTTTATCATGCCAAACACTAAAATAAAATATTTTAATGCTTACATAAATTTTTGGATGTCCAGATGTATTCAGAACGTAAGTTATGCGCGAAAATGCAAACTTGTGCACTTTTTGACGCTTTTAGTCCCTGAATGACCCAAAAGTTTATTTTAGCACACCGAACCCCTCAAAGCCTATTTCTAAGCTATGTAAAGGATATTTATGGTATGTTTAACTTATGGTCTTGTTCCGGAATGTTTGTTACAGTACGAATCGCCGTACTTTCGCAGTTTGTCGAATTTAGTCCCTGTAAGCGAATTAACTTGATTTTTGCCATACCAAAGCCTTCAAAACTTATTTCTAAGTTATGTAAAGGTTATTTAAGGTATGTTAAGCATATGTTGATGTTCTGGAGTATTTTTCACGTTTAAACTGATTACGTTTACGCACCAGTTTGCGTATAACTCTACAGAAAGCGATTTAAAGCTTGAAATCGAACAAGAATTGATATGTGCAAAAGATACACATATTTATACAAATCCCAAGTATGAAATACAATATTTCATTGGTTTGGTATTTTTTTATGGTCACAGTGACACAGGTGTCACAATCTCCCCTACTTTAGGAAATTTCGTCCCGAAATTTATTCGTAGGAGTCTGTCTGTGACTTTGTGTCAAATAAACCACCAGAGATATGCAAGGCATAATCCTGTCATTTCCTTAACAGACATTCTTCAGAAATGAAAATGAACGGACGGAGTCATTTTCCTCAATGAGTATTCTACAGAAGCGGAAATGAAGGATTAAACAACGGATATTCATTTCCTCAACGGACAATCTTTAGAAACGAAAATGAACAGACGGAGTCATCTTCAATGGTTACTTCCTCAGAAACGGAAATGAAATGGATAAACAAACGGATATTCATTTCCTCAACGGGTAATCTTCAGAAATGAAAGTGAACAGACGAAGTCATTTTCAACGGTTGCTTCATCAGAGTTGGAAATGAAGGATTAAACAAACGGATATTCATTTCCTCAATGGACAATCTTTAGAAACGAAAATGAACAGACAAAGTCATCTTCAACGGTTGCTTCCTCAGAAACGGAAATGAAAAGGATAAACAAACGGATATTCATTTCCTCAACGGGTAATCTTCAGAAACGAAAGTGAACAGACGGAGTCATTTTCAACGGTTGCTTCATCAGAGTTGGAAATGAAGGATTAAACAAACGGATATTCATTTCCTCAACGGATAATCTTCAGAAATGAAAGTGAACAGACGGAGTCATTTTCAACGGTTGCTTCATCAGAGTTGGAAATGAAGGATTACACAAACGGATATTCATTTCCTCAACGGAAAATCTTTAGAAACGAAAATGAACAGACGGAGTCATTTTCAACGGTTGCTTCATCAGAGTTGGAAATGAATTGGGTTAACTCTAGATACATGACAGAACTTGCTGTGATTTCTGTGCACTAAATTCCATAATTATGTATGCATCCATAATTACGTAATTCCTTGCACAGTCCGCACAATTTGTTTTGTAATTGTTTAGGGGAAGAAAATCAAACCTGTGATGAGGGTGACTAGACTACCATAGGGTCCTTTTAATTAGATCGACAGATGATCTTTTTAATTTAGGCCACCAAGGAGTCCTTTCAGCTATATCATCACATGATATTCCTAACCAGATTTTTGTATCAATCTGTTTAACTAGACCACTCAATGGGTCTAATTATGGAGTAGTACTTTATAATCCAAGGGACTTAACTACAACGTAGAAGTCCATTAAGGATTTTAGGTAGTACCTTTGGGTATCCTACTATGAATCCTATATACGAAGATATGGAAAAATTCTACGAGGATTTGGATAACATAATTTGGATCACACAAAAACATAAAAGGGAACACATAAGCACATAATCACATAATTGTTTTCTTGGTAATTAATTGTTATTATCTTGTTATTGATTGTTATTAACTTGGCGTTGATTTGAACATGGGTATTCAAGGCATACCAGGAACCCAGTTGATGGATTTCAACGTCCTCAGGAATTTATCTGCAAATAGGGTGGTCTTCCAAAAATTCAATTTCTGATTACCAGGAATCATAATATTCGAATTAAGGTACACAATAATTAAGGACTTACGGAAATATCCTTAGGTACCCCATTAAGGAGTGGGTATTCGTCCAGAGTTGTAACTTGTGCCTTGTACTTCGTTTTCCTTGGAAGAAACGGGTACTTAGGATTTTCGTGGAAAACGCAAGAGATCATAAAGTGGAAGAATTTTGGGGGTAGTCTTTCTTCAAGGGATACGGTTCCTTGATTGTCGGTATTGTAGGGGGTATGTTGTTTACACATGCAACCACATCAATATTTGTATATTGCATTGTAAAATAAAAGCTTTATTTATAAACAACAATAACAACTGTTTCATGGACCTTGACAACAAAAGAAAATAATACATAAGACATGATTATTTCTAAACATCATTGTCTTCCATTCGGTCAGATGCTCATCCCTGCACTGGATTCGCATTAGCAAGCTTTGGGCAGTTTCTTCGGAAATGGCCCATCTCGCCACAGTTGAAACAAGAACCTGGTGGAAAACGACCTTGAGCAGGATTGTTGTTAACTTGATTTGGTGCAGCTGCTGTTGGGCAAACCCTCGCCGTATGACCTATAAGTCCACAAACTTGGCATGTGCGGCACTTCACACCAGCATGATGATGTAGGCTACATTGGTTGCACAAGGGTGCAGTTCCGTTGTAGGGCTTCCTAGCAGGGGGTTGAGCTGGTTGGTTGGGGACGGCTTGACCACTGTGAGCGACCACGGTGAAGTTCTAAGAAGCCCTTCGCTTCTTTGACTTCTTAGGGGATCCAGTCTGTTCATCCATGGTCTTTGATTCCTCGATTGGTTTCTTGTCACTTTTTCGGAAAAGTTTACCTTTCCTGATCTGAGACTCAGTCAAGGTAGCGGATAGCTCAATGGCCTGTCTAACTGTAGTGGGTTTACTACCAGTTATAATGTCTTGTACTGAGTCAGGGAGGCCATCAATGTACTTTTCGATTGCCTTATCCAAAGGCGTGACCATGTTTGGGCATAACAGACTTAACTCCTCATAACGGTCTGTGTAGGCTCGATGCTCACCGCTATCTTGCTTAAGATCATCAAATTCCCTTTCTAGAGCCCTTAGCTCATGACGAGGATAGAATTCCTTCATCATAAGAGCCCTAAGCTCGGCCCAAGTCTGTGCTAAAGCAACCTCAGCACCACGGTCTCTCATCACCCCGTTCCACCATGTAAGAGCCCTCTTCTGAAACACACTGGAAGCAAACTCGACCTTGCAATTATCAGGACACTGAACATGACGAAATGTACTCTCAGTGCTCTCGAACCATTGTAGGAGCCCAGTTGCTCCTTCAGAACCACTAAACTTGAGTGGCTTAGCCGAATTAAAACTCTTGAAATTGCATGGAGCATTATTGTTGTTGTTGGCTTGGTTTAGTTGAGCAATAAGATTTGGGAAAGCAGCAGCCATTTGCTGCGCAATGATTTCTGCCAGTTCGGCATTCGTTATCTGATTGTCGCGTCGAGGAGGCATTCTAAAAAGGGGAAATAAGAGAGAAAACAAATGAAATGGCATTGGGTAAGAATAGGATGTTATAACTACCGACCAAAATCATGGGTGATGGTCATTTGTTTGAACCACGAAGCAACCAAACGACACACAAAGGCTGAATCAAAGCAAGTAGGTCCTCATAATGTATCGCGAAGACATGCTCGCCTATAAGTGGACACTCACCCCAAGAGTTCCCAGGTAAGAGTGACTGGTCCGATTATGTGGATTTGTATGAACATTCTAGCCTTAGACAGAAAACCCAGGGTACAGGCATTCACTCTTCCAGTTTGCACGTGTTCACACTATTTAGGACCCAAAACTTTTGACGATATTTTGAAAACTCAAAGGGGTTCAAAACCTTATAACAGAGGGTTCAAAACCTTACAACAGAGGGTTCAAAACCTAGTAATCAATCATCCAAAAACAGATGATTAATTTTCAAAGCGGATTCGGAATTGATGTTCTCGTTGTGGTTGCTGCCTAAAGATAGGCAACGGTATTGTTTTATGACTAAACGCAAGTAAACCCGCGTTAGGGTCCTAGGAAGGTTATAGTCTAGGTCAAAGCATTACTAATAACCTAATTCCATATAACCATTGGCTCTGATACCAACTTTTCTGTCACACCCCGACCACGTAAAACAACGAAACGTGGCGGAAACGTCAGGGAGTGTTGTAACAGAATTAATTGTTTCACAACCATGGAAATTAAAGTTACGTTTTATTTATCAATCAAGAGAGTTACATTGTCTTAAACAAGAAACAAAGAGTACATAACAATATTTAACTAGTTCTTGCTTCGTTTTAAGTCACTAAGGCACAGGTCCGCCTAAATGTGTCTCGATCATCCTATGCAACAGCTCCTGAAAACACATGTGAAAATAGGTACGTCAGCATAAAAATGCCTGTGAGATACATAGTGTAACAACTCTCAATCAAAAGTACTATTTATTATTTTAATTTGTCCAATAGGAAATCCTAATTAAGACACCCAAGTGATCCTGCATAAACCCTAAAATTTTCAGAACAATCGGAATCAGAATCAAGGCCCCTAAAACTCAAGGGGGGGGGGGGGGGGAATTCCCGTTAGTATTATCTAAACAGTTTTACGTGTAAATTGAATTTGCATGAACGGCCAACTCACCTGAGCTATGCAGACACGGGGCTACTCTATACTAGAGTGGCACCCCTCGCGCCACGCGATGGTCCCTCGCGCCACGCGAGGGAGCCGTTTTCCAGGTATAAATAGGGGAGTCTGGTACTTGCAATTGTGCGTTAGTTCGACGTTCAAACTCAAATTGTACGTTGAGATATTGTCTGAATACTACAAAAACACACACAGATCACGAAGTGCTGCCGCAAAACAGGGTAATAACTCGATCGCTGTTACGATTCAATGTCCGATCGATTAAACTATCCAATGGATGTTTAAGTGCTGCCCACATTAGGGTTTATGCTTTGTCATTCGTCGTTAATTCGATGGATGTTTAAGTATCGCACTTTGTCATTCGTTGTGAAGGTTTAATCTCGTGAGTTATCGTAAATGCTGTATTAGTTACTAACCTAGTTTGTGTGCATTGTTATTTAAACTAGGTTATCAAGGCTAATCAGTAGGCTAAGCTCTATTCATATTAAATCTGCAATGTGAGTCATTCTCTTTTTATCAAATTACTTTACAAAACCCTATTTATTTCAAAGTTATAATTACAGGGATTAAGTCTTTGTAATCTCCAAGTTACAGCCGGTATGTGGGGTTTTGTATACATTACTTGATAATCGTCACCATTGGACAACGGGTTAGCCAATGGGTGATATGACCATAGTCACAGAAGCGAGTCGAGTGACAAATACCGTTGGGTAATTGGTTGATATATAAACATTGTAATCGCTCTTAATACTGTAAATTATAACAAACGTGTCATTTTAGTAAAAAGAATGATTCACCAGTATTTCCCGCTGACAAAACCTTTTTCAAACATATTTCAGGTGATCTGTTGTGATCCAGGAAAAAGTGTCGTGAAGCACTACAAGCTTAAGGAAGTGGCTCAATATAAAATAAAGAAACATGTTTTTGTAAAAATAAAGATTTCTCGGTGAAATCATATGATTGTAAACTACCGGGTTTTATCCCGAGTTGTAAAATAAAATAATCAGGAAATTGCAGTTTTAAAAAGATCCTGGTAAAATCTTCCGATGTTAAATAAATACCACGGGATTTTATGTCCCGCGGCTCCTGAAACGGGTCAAACCGGGTCGGGGGCCGTGACAGAAAAAGGTGGTATCAGAGCCACTGATTTAAGTCAATTAAGTATTTAGAAAATACTTAATTTTACTGAGTGCCATTTTGTGATTATGTGTTTTATTATTTGAAAATTTGTGTACAATATGGGTAAGCAAAAGCTTTCAAGCATCTATCTTAAATTAGATAGGTCATCAAATGAGAAGGGAAGTTCATCCCAAACAAATTCCTCAAAACACTATGCAAATCCTGAAGAAGGAATATTTGTTCGAAAGGCACAATATGAGGAACCACTTTCTCCTAATAAAAGAAGTTTGATTATTAGGAAAAGTCAGGAGAAATTAAAGAAATCACAACCAAAAGAAAAGAGAGTTAATCAGAAAACCCAAGAACTAGGCAGTAACCCACCATGGGAAGACAAGTTAGATAAAAATGGGCAGATCTTTATATGCTAGCTACTGTAGCAGTAAATGCAAATCTTTAAATACTTTGATTCAAGTTTTAGCACCCTTATCACCTACAAGCCAGAAACTTTATCCAGTAAATAAATAAGTTTACAATAAAACTTAATATGTTTTAATTGTCAGTTGTTCTTTGTATTAAATTAGTCACACAGTATGCAATAATATTTAAAAGGTTATTTATGAAAATTTTTATAAAATTTTAACTTAGCAATTTTTGTGTATTTTGCATATATGCTAAACAGCATGAATGACCTGTCTGAAGCCCTTCAGAATTTAAATCTCTATCCGGTGAAAATAGAGGTTTCGAGAGATTTTAATAGGTACATACCCGATATAGAAGAACCTATGGAATTTAACGCTCCACCTCTAGAGAAACCCAAGCCTAAGAAAAGGAGAAGATTCGTGGGATGGAGGCGTGTGCGCAGAAGGAAACCCGCCACTAGGAAGATTCCCAAAATAGAAAATCCCTTAAATAAAGGGAAGGAGATTAAAGTCGGGGAAGGTTCTAGGCAGATGGAAATGCAGTTTGAGGAATATTCTAGGAAAATGGAAATGGAGTTTGGGGAAGGTTGTAAGCAGACAGAAATGGAGATTGGAGAAGGTTCTAGGCAGACAAAGTTAGAAATTGGGGAAAGCTCTAGACAAATCGAGTAGTTACCATTTCAGGAGGAATTGGATCGTGCATTGGCAAGTTGTGATATCGTCAGGCCTATCAATAATAATCTCTACCCTTATCCTGCTGAAAATCAACTTCCAATGAATTTGGAATCAGCAATCCCAGAACCTATAATCCACACCCAACCTTTAGGAATGGACGAGTGGTGGACTAATGATTGGCAGTTCCAAAACCTTCTCAACAGTCCTTATTCCTTTCTCCCTCAATTCGACCCGGAACCTATACCAAACCCACCAATAAGCAATGAAAATTTAGCTGAACTCCGCCACTTTGGCGAGGAGTTGGTGGATGCAGGAAATAGAATCAGGGAAGTAGGAGAACAGATCTCCTGGAAATACGACGAGAGGGAACGTCGTTACTGAAAAACCAACTAACGAGGGATAATAATAAGGTTATGAAAATGTGATTGTATAATAATAAAAGTAAACTATAATCTTGTAAAATAACTACAAATAAAACTTTGTAAGAAAATAGTGTGTATTGACGCATAAAATATAAAAATGGGAATCGAGAAATCGAGAAATCGATAGTTTTGGCTATGTGTGTTGTGAGATTTGTATAATTGTTTTGTGTATAATTGTTATTCATTCGATACTAATAAATTATATATATTAATTATCAGATGGAAAACGCTAATAACGAACCAGTTAATGAGGGTAATCAATCCGAGCACAAAAATGAGGATCAATTTCTAAATAGGCAAGATATCGAAAATATCGTTGCTTAGGGAATAGCCAATGCTATTCCAGCAATCGTTGCTGCTGTTCGAAATCCAATCGAACCTCAACAAATTGTTCCTAGTAAACGAACTCAGGAAGATAATTCCAGTAATAGCAAAAACGGAGGCGGTAATCATCATGATGATGATTCTCGGCAGGCTCCGCTCCCTAAGAAAATGAAAGCTGCAACACCTGGTTGCACTTATAAAGAATTTCTTGCTTGTAGACCCGCTGAATTTGCAGGAAATGAAGGAGCGACTGCGGCACTGCGTTGGTTAGAGAAAACCGAGGCAGTAATTACAATAAGTAAATGTGCCAAGGACGACAAAGTCATGTACGCGTCAAATCTTTTTAAAGAAGGGGCGTTAGAATGGTGGAATACAGTGCTACAAGCTAAAAGAAGAACTGTGGCATATGCCATGCACTGGGAAGAATTTAAGAATTTGGTAGAAAGAAAATTCTGTCCCGAGTATGAAAAGGAACAAATGGCAAATAAGTTCCTGACCCACCGGATGGTGGATATAGACTGTCGAGGGTATACTTCGACATTTTTTGAATATGCTAGAGTGGTACCAACACTGACTTCGCCAGAACCGGTACTTATTTCTCGCTATATTTGGGGATTAATTGGCGAAATCCGTAACATCGTTAAAGCTGCGAGACCTCGTACTATTGACGATGCTGTGGAATTAGCTAACACCCTAACTGATGAACTGGTACGCACACGAGATGAAAACAGGAAAAAGGAACTGGCTCAGAAAATTTCCCAAGGATTTCGTACGGGTAATAATAGTAGCTTCAAGAGAAGAGGAACATGGCAATCCTGAACTCCGCCGTTCTGCAGGAATTGTAGAAAGAAACATTTTGGAAGATGCAATGTAACCTGCAACTTTTGCAAAGCTGTAGGACATCGTGAAGAAGACTGCAGAAAGAAAACAACAATCTGCTATAACTGTGGAGAAATGGGACATTTTATACCAGAATGCCCTAAATTGGTCAAACCAGCAGACAATAAAGCCAAACTAGCCAACGGAGCTACCAAGAAGAATGTTCGAGCCTTCCAGTTGACTACTCAGGAAGCTGAGCTAATCCCAGATGTGATAGCTGGTACGTTCTTAGTTCACAACGTTTACGCAAAAGTATTATTTGACTCTGGTGCAAACCAAAGTTTTATAAATACTTCATTCTACCAAGCTATTAATTTACCTTTGACCAACCTTAGGCAGATTTTTACAGTCGAAACGGCAGATGGAAATTCTGTTAAAATAAATAAGGTTGTGCAAGAAGGAAAGATAGAACTTTTAGGTCATAAATTCTCGGCAAAACTGTTACCTATGAAATTAGCAGAATTTGATGTTGTGTTAGGAATGGATTGGTTAGTAGCCAACCATGCTCAAATTCTTTGTGATAAGAATTCCATAGAAATTCAGGCACCCACCGGAGAAGTAATCATGATTACAGGAGATAAACCACGTAAGCCCTTGAAGTTCATATCAGTAATGAAAGTTGCTAGTTATGAACGAAAGCAAAGAATAGTATATATGATTTCGGTAATCATTAGTACTAAGGGTAAAGAACTTAAGGAGATTCCTGTAGTCTCAGAATACCCAGATGTATTCCCAGAAGAATTACCACCAGATAGGGAAGTAGAATTTAGAATTCATCTAATTCCAGGAACTACACCGATAGCCAAAGCACCTTATCGGTTAGCACCCACAGAAATGTTAGAATTGAAAAAGCAATTAGATGAATTATTAAGTAAAGGTTTCATACAACCTAGTTCATCCCCGTGGGGAGCACCAGTATTGTTTGTAAAGAAGAAGGATGGTTCGATGAGAATGTGTATTGATTATAGAGAATTGAATAAGATTACAATTAAGAATCGATACCCATTACCTAGGATTGATGATCTATTCGATCAACTTCAAGGAGCTAGATATTTTTCTAAGATTGATTTACGCTCCGGATATCATCAGTTGAAGGTACAAGAAGAAGACATACCTAAAACTGCTTTCAGAACTAGGTATGGTCATTACGAGTTTACAGTCATGCCCTTCGGATTAACTAATGCACCTGCAGCATTCATGGATATGATTAATAGGATCTGTAAACCGTACTTGGATAAATTTGTAATTGTTTTTATCGACGATATACTTATTTATTCCAAAAGTCAGAACGAGCATTGTCAGCACTTGCATGCACTCTTAACTTTGTTAAGAAAAGAAAAGTTGTACGCCAAATTCTCGAAGTGTGAATTTTGGTTGCAAGAAGTGCAATTCTTAGGACACATGGTGAATCATGAAGGTATTCATGTAGATCCTGCTAAAATAGAGGCGATTACCAAATGGAAGGTTCCGCAATCCGCAATGGAAATTAGAAGTTTTATAGGTCTAGCTGGATACTATAGACGGTTTATTAAGGATTTTTCCAAGATAGCAGTACCATTAACTAAGCTAACCTGTAAAGCGGTTAAGTTTGAATGGGGACCTAGGCAAGAAGAAGCTTTTAGGATTTTAAAGCAAAAGCTAACAAATGCTCCAATCCTAGCTTTACCAGAAGGAACAGAAGATTTTGAAGTATATTGTGATGCTTCAAAACTAGGATTAGGATGTGTGTTAATGCAACGTAAGAAGGTAATTGCGTATGCTTCAAGACAATTGAAAAAGCATGAGGAAAATTATACAACTCATGATTTAGAGTTAGGCGCCATAATTTTTGCCCTTAAGATCTGTAGACATTATCTGTACGGAAATAAATTTACTGTTTATACAGATCATAAGAGTTTAAGATATATATTTGGGCAAAAAGAATTAAACATGAGACAAACGAGATGGATGGAAATCCTAAGTGACTACGACTGTGATATTCAGTATCACGAAGGAAAGGCAAATGTAGTTGCAGATGCCTTAAGTCGTAAGTATCATGAAAAGCAAAAGCGAGTTCGTGCTCTCAGATTAAATCTACAATTAGATTTAATGGAACAATTGAAGAATGTTCTAGCTACAGCAATCCAGGATGATGCTGAAGGAATGAAAGGAAGAATAAAAGAATTAGAACAAGGAGCTGATGGAATTTGGAGATTCCACAAAATAAGAATTTGGGTACCTAAACAAGGAGAATTAAGAAATAAGATTTTAGAAGAAGCTCATAAATCTAGGTATACCATGCACCATGGAAATAATAAAATGTACCAAGATTTAAGAAATAATTTCTGGTGGATAGGTATGAAAAAGGATATAGCCAGATATGTTTCTAAATGTCTTACTTGTTCACAAGTTAAGGCAGAACACCAGAAACCCGCAGGTCTACTACAACAATTAGAAATGCCTGTATGGAAATGGGAACTCATAACAATGGACTTTGTTACTAAGTTGCCCAAAACCAGAAAAGGTAATGATGCGATTTGGGTAATTGTGGATCGATTAACCAAATCAGCTCATTTTCTACCCATAAAGGAAACCTTTAGCATGGAAAGGTTAGCCAAGTTTTATGTAGATGAAGTAGTATCTTTACATGGAGTTCCACTCTCCATTATATCGGATAGAGATAGTCGTTTCACTTCTCATTTCTGGACTAGTTTCCAAGAAGCAATGGGAACTCGACTAAATCTTAGTACTGCATATCATCCACAAACAGATGGGCAAAGTGAAAGGACAATACAAACTCTGGAAGATATGCTTAGGTCATGTGTGATAGATTTTGGTGGAAATTGGGATGATCATTTACCTTTAATTGAATTCTCCTATAACAATAGTTATCATTCAAGCATCGAAGCTGTAACAACCCTCGGTAAAACCAACATCCTCAGTATATTTTCCGACACCCTATTATGTCTTAAAATATTCCAATATGTTTTATATTACAACCCGTATGTGAAAACCGAGCCCAAAATAGATTATAACCTATGAAATAAAGTAAAACCATGAAAAATAGAGTTGAGGCGGGCCGCGTAGACCCACCCCAACATCTCACGCGGGCCGTATCAGGGTCTAAACCTGATATCGTTGAATCCTTTAGTCAAGGCGGGCCGCGTAAGCTTAAGCTTATATTTACGCGGGCCGCTAGAGATCATCAAACGCGGATACACCAGAGGCCGACACGTGTCGACATCGTGGCGGACCTACTAGCTGACCCAGCTAAGCTATTATGTTGACTGGTGTTGACGCGGGCCGCATAAGGCTTCGCCTTACCTTACGCGGGCCGCCTGAGAGTCAATATCAGCAACTATATAAAGGAGGCATTGGGTTTCAATTTCCGTCGCTCATTCTCAATTCTCAATCTCGAATTCTCTGATATTAGGCATATTTTGCAAGTATTATACCCCTAATTAGCGAGGTTCTGCTCCATTGTAAGTATTATAACCCCAGTTTCGTAACAGTTACGCTGCCCGATTGATTTAGGGCTCCGTAACAACTGTCGTGGTTCTGCCCGACGTAGTTGTTGGAATGCCGTCTCGGGGAGGGTATCATTAATAATTTCAAAGGGTTATGATACTAACCAATGTACATTTGTATAAATTATAGATTATACCCAGGAAACCCTTACAAGAAGCCTAAGATAGCAAAGTGAGTAATCTCCTTTTTGTTAACAGTTTTTACAAAACCTTAAATGTTTTACAATGTGATTAAGCAGTGATTGAGTCTTTGTAGTTCTTCAATTACTGCTGTATGTTGGGGTTTTGTATACAAAATTTGCACTACTTGTGAGTAGTAAGTCAAGGTTGACAGTACGTTACAATTGGACAATGAGTTAGCCAATGTGTAATATGACCCACAAGTCAGTGGATTGATAGTACCAAATGGAGTAATTGTGTAGACATAAACATTGTAATCGTCCTCGATACTGTTTTAATCAATAAAATGTTTCTTGATTAAACTGGGATTCACTCACCAGTATTTCTGACTGACAAATGTTTTTAAAACGCGTTTCAGGTAACCCAATGTGACAGCCAATTAATAGAAAGCCAGCTGGAGAGCACTAAAGGCTTGGGGATAATGTGGCTATAAAAGTTACCTAATAAACGATGTTTTAAATTTAATAATATAGGGTTTGTCCCTATAAATATATTGTAATAAGAAACTTGGGTTTTGCCCATGTGTTTATTAATATCAATGATGGTGGTTTTACTCTGATAAACATTTCCTAACTACGGTCCTGATGTAAATTCCGCTGCGAGATTTAAATAAACCTGATACCACCATAACTGAGATCGCGTCCGCCCGTTCCCGGGAATAAGGGATCGGGGGTTGCGACAGAAGGTGGTATCAGAGCCTAGCCACTGGTCTGAGCCAAAGAAGTGTTCTGCTGACACTTGAAATTTTAAAATTTGTGTTAGGAAATAATAGAAATACGTGTATAACTGTAATTATGTGTTATGTGTTATTTGACTATTTGTTAGTTTTCAGTATGAGTGATCAAGGACCATCAGACGTGAATCGTCAGTTAGCTGATTCACCTAGGAGTGAAGGTACATCATCACAGCCTGCCCTTTCAGGGTATTCTGCTGATCAGGAGGAAGGAATATTTTCTTTTAGAGCCCAATCTGAAGAACCATTTCCTAATAAGAAACGAGGATGGTTCAGTAAAGAAGCTTTTGCTCGTAGGAAGAGAATGCGAAAATTGCAACAGCAAAGGGATTTAGCAGCCATTAAGCGAGAAACAGATGCTAATACTCAGGATATGCTTAATAGAAGCCTAGCTAATTTCCATATCCTAGCTACAACTGCTGCTGACCCAAGTTTGGAACAACTAGTAGCCCCACAACCACAAAACCTAGAACAACCCATGGAGATAGAAAATCTGGAAAACCAAGTGGAAATGCACGACTTTAATCAAGAAGAAATTCCTAGGGTACCTGCACCAAACCCCCTAGACCCGAATTATGACCCCTAGTGGGACGATAATAGGGACTTTGTGCAACGTTACCCTATCCAGGACTATCCACCCATACAGAATATAGAAGCCTACCCAGGTATGGACCCTTTAGATCCCTATTACCATGATAACTATATTAGGGAAATATTAGAGGATCCTTACCAATTTCAGGAACTGTCACCCCCATATCAGGAACCCGCACCCCAGATTCCAAACCCAGTCCGAGAACCTGCACCCCCAATGAGTGCAGAAAACGTGCAAGAACTTAGGAATTTTGGGGAGGAAATTTTAGAAAGCGGTGAGAGAATGCGTCAGGTGGGAGAACGTCTCGTATGGAAATACGATGAACGTAATATGGATTTTTGGATAAATCCATATCCGTGAATGAAATTGGGAAACAATGGTAGTAATAACAATATAATACAATAAAATAAAATATGTGTGTACGGATGCATAGTATTATTAGTGTAATTTTCTTTCTGTTGGTATTGTAATTTTTTTTCTGTACTAGTGTGTAATAGACGCATAAGTATATGAAAAGAGTATAGTAGCAATGATCTACGTTTTTGGCTAGATTACGTGTCATGTGAATTATGATATTACTTATTATCTTATGATATTAATATGGGAAAAATGTTTAAAATTCAGATGGCCGACGAAGAAAATCAAGGAAATCTAAATAACGATAATCAGAGTAATATTAACGTGGTTAATGAAAATCCAAGCATCAATAACAATGGAAATCAAGTGGATAATAGTGGTATCCAACACATAGTGGCACAAGGAATTATAGATGCAATGCCATTTATTCTTCAAACGGTTCAAGAAGCAAATAATAAAAGTAAACATAGTAGTAAGCGACCAATTGAACCAGAAAACAGCGTGAACAATGGACCTGTACTTCAATTGTCTATTCCCAAAAGAAGAAGAAACATGCCTTATGGTTGTTCTTATAAAGAATTCTGGTCTTGTAAACCAATGGAATTCTCAGGCAATGAAGGGGCCATTGCAACCCTATGCTGGATAGAGAAAACTGAAGCAGTTTTAAGGATAAGCAAGTGTGCTGAAGAAGATAAAATACTTTTTGCTTCTAATCTGTTTAAGAATGCAGCACTAGAATGGTGGAACACTATCCTCCAGACAAAAGGAAGTGATCAAACTTACAATATGGAATGGGAAGAATTTAAGAACAATGTAGAAAGGAAATTCTGCCCTCCTAATGAAAAGGAACAGATAGCAAACAAATTCCTAAATCTTAGGATGACTGGTGTAGATAGTAAGGGGTACACGAAATTATTCTTTGAATATGCTAGAATAGTGCCAACCCTTGCTTCACCAGAACCGGTGTTAATCTCCTGTTATATCTGGGGATTAATTGGAGAGATTAGACATGTAGTCAAGGCAGCTAGACCTCAAACTATAGAAGAAGCTGTAGAACTAGTCAATACCTTGACTGATTAATTAATCCGTACTAGAGAAGAAGACCAGAGGAGAAACCTAACCCAAAAGCTTACTCAAGAATTTCGTTCTGGAAATTTCAACCGTAGGAATATGGGTTCTACCTCTGCACCTTATTGCAAGGTTTGCAAGAAAAAGCATTCGGGAAAATGCTCCAATCTCTGCAATTATTGCAAGATGTCAGGACACAAGGAAGAAAATTGCAAGAGGAAGTCCAGTAATGGATTTTGCTACAACTGTGGAGAAAAAGGTCATATCAGGACAAACTGTCCGAAATTGGCTCCAGCTCCAGACAACAAGAATACTAAAAATGCTAGAGCATTTGTTTTGACTGCAGATGAAGCTAAGATGATCCCAGATGTTATAGCTGGTACGTTTTTAGTTAATGATGTCTTTGCTAAAGTATTATTTGACTCTGGTGCGAACCAAAGTTTTATTAATACATCATTTTGCAAATTACTAAATCAGTCATTAACTAAACTACCACAAGAATGTTTAGTAGAGACAGCAAATGGAGAAACTGTTAGAATTTTTAAAATCTTGCAGGGAGCAAGAATAGAAATTTTAAATCAGAAATTTATTGCAAATCTTTATCCCATGAATCTGGTAGGATTTGATGTTGTTTTAGGAATGGATTGGTTAATAGCCAATAAAGCCAGTATTTTATGTGATCAAAAGTTAATTCAAATAAATTCACCAAAGGGTAAAATGATCACAATTAAAGGAGATAAACCTTCTAGGTCTACTAAATTCATTTCTGTGATGAAAACTGCAAGTTGTATGAGAAAAGGTTCTATAGTGTATTTGATTTTTATAATCACTAACACTAAAAGAAAAGAACTAAAAGATATTCCAGTAGTGTCACAGTTTTCAGATGTCTTTCCAGAAGAATTACCAGGGCAACCTCCGAACAGAGAAGTTGAATTCAGAATTCACCTAATACCAGGAACATCACCAATTGCCAAAGCACCTTACCGTTTGGCACCTGCAGAAATGCAAGAATTAAAGAAACAATTAGATGAATTGTTAGAAAAATGATTTATTCAGCCAAGTTCGTTGCCATGGGGAGCACCGATACTGTTTGTTAAAAAGAAGGACGGATCAATGCGTATGTGCATTGATTACCGTGAATTAAACAAGGTTACGATTAAGAATCGGTACCCATTACCAAGAATCGATGATCTGTTTAATCAACTGCAAGGAGCTCGATTTTTCTCAAAAATCGATTTAAGGTCAGGATATCATCAATTAAAGGTACAGGAAGAGGACATTCCTAAAACCGCTTTTAGAACAAGGTATGGTCATTATGAATTTACTGTCATGCCATTTGGTTTAACCAATGCCCCAACTGCATTTATGGACATGATGAACCGAATATGTAAGCCATATTTGGATAAATTCATAATTGTATTTATAGATGATATTTTAATTTACTCTAAGAGTAAAGAAGATCATGCAAGGCATTTGCACGCACTTTTAAGCCTATTAAGAAAGGAAAAACTTTATGCTAAATTCTCTAAGTGCGAATTTTGGTTAGAACAAGTACAATTCCTTGGACACCTAGTCATTCATGAAGGAATTCATGTAGATCCAACAAAGATTGAAGCAATTACGAAATGGAAAACCCCTGAATCACCAACTGAGGTTAGAAGTTTCTTAGGACTGGCCAGTTATTATAGAAGATTTATTAAAGATTTCTCTAGAATAGCCATTCCCTTAACTAAGCTAACCTGTAAATCTGTTAAGTTTGAATGGGGAGTGAAACAAGAAGAAGCCTTTAGAATTCTTAAGCAAAGATTAACCCATACACCTATAGCATTACCAGAAGAAGCTGAAGATTTTGTAGTCTATTGTGATGCTTCTAAATTAGGTTATGGATGTGTATTGATGCAACGACAAAAGGTTGTAGCTTACGCATCTAGACAACTTAAAAATCATGAAGAGAATTATTCAACCCATGATTTAGAATTAGGAGCTATAATTTTTGCTCTTAAGATTTGGAGACATTACCTTTACGGTAGTAAGTTTACCATATTCACTGATCATAAGAGTCTAAGGTATGTTTTCAAACAAAAAGAGTTGAATATGAGGCAAAGACGCTGGATGGAATTTCTTAGTGACTATGACTGTGATATCCAGTATCATGAAGGAAAAGCAAATGTAGTGGCAGATGCTTTAAGCCGAAAGTATCATGAAAAGCCAAAAAGAGTACGTTCTCTTAAATTAAATTTGCAAGTAGATTTAAATAATCAAATAAGAGAAGCACAAGAGTCAGTAATCAAGGAAGATATTGAAAAGTTAAAAGGTATGTTAAAAGAATTAAAACAAGGAACAGATGGAATTTGGAGATTCCATGAGAAGAGAATGTGGATACCTAAATTAGGAAATCTACGCCATCGTATATTAGAAGAAGCTCATAAGTCCAAGTATACGATGCATCCAGGAAGTGACAAAATGTACCAGGATTTAAGGAAAAATTTCTGGTGGATAGGAATGAAAAAGGACATAGCAACCTATGTTTCTAAATGTTTGTTTACAAGTTAAAGCTGAACACCAGAAACCCTCAGGTTTGTTACAGCAATTAGAAATGCCAGCTTGGAAATGGGAATTAATAACAATAGATTTTGTTACTAAATTACCCAAAACTAGGAAAGGAAATGATACAATCTGGGTGATTGTAGATAGGTTAACTAAGTCAGCTCATTTCTTACCAATGAAAGAAACAATTAGTATGGAACAATTATCTAACTTGTATGTAAATGAAATTGTTTCTTTACATGGTATTCCTTTATCAATTGTTTCTGATAGGGATAGCCGCTTTACATCTCATTTTTGGTCAAGTTTCCAAAAGGCAATGGGAACCAAGTTAAAGTTAAGTACGGCTTATCATCCTCAAACGGATGGACAAAGTGAAAGGACAATTCAGACGATGGAGGACATGCTTAGAGCTTGTGTAATTGATTTTGGAGGTAATTGGGACGATCACTTACCTTTAATAGAATTTTCTTATAATAATAGTTATCACACAAGTATAAATGCTACACCATTTGAAGCACTTTATGGACGAAAGTGTCGAACCCCAGTCTGTTGGGCAGAAATTGGGGAAAAGCAACTATCTGGACCTGAGATAGTGCAAGAAACAACTGATAAGATTATTCAAGTCAAGGAACGACTGAAAGCAGCACGTGATTGACAGAAGAGCTATGCTGATAACCGACGCAAGCCGTTGGAGTTTCAAGTAGGAGATAAAGTATTATTGAAAGTCTCTCCTTGGAAAGGAGTGGTAAGATTCATCAAACGGGGAAAGTTAAGTCCCAGGTATGTTGGACCTTTTAAGATTATTAGAAGAATAGGACCTGTAGCCTATCAGCTACAACTGCCAGAGGAAATGGCAGGAATACATGATGTGTTTCATGTATCAAGTCTTAAAAAGTGTTTAGCCGATGAATCATTGATAGTACCTATTAAGGATATAGAGGTAAATGAACAACTCAAGCTTGTAGAAAGGCCTCTACAGATTGAAGACAGAAAAGTCAAGAATCTCAAACACAAGAGACTAGTTCTAGTCAAAGTGAAGTGGGACTCCAAAAGAGGACCTGAGTATACATGGGAACTCGAGTCAGAAATGCAAAAGAAATACCCGCATTTATTTCAGTAGATCTCGAGGACGAGCTCTAAAACAAGGTGGGGAGAATGTAACAACCCTCGGTAAAACCAACATCCTCAGTATATTTTCCGACACCCTATTATGTCTTAAAATATTCCAATATGTTTTATATTACACCCCGTATGTGAAAACCGAGCCCAAAATAGATTATAACCTATGACATAAAGTAAAAACATGAAAAATAGAGTTGAGGCTGGCCGCGTAGACCCACCCCAACATCTCACGCGGGCCGTATCAGGGTCTAAACCTGATATCGTTGAATCCTTTAGTCAAGGCGGGCCGCGTAAGCTTAAGCTTACACTTACGCGGGCCGCTATAGATCATCAAACGCGGATACACCAGAGGCCGACACGTGTCGACATCGTGGCGGACCTACTAGCTGACCCAGCTAAGCTATTATGTTGACTGGTGTTGACGCGGGCCGCGTAAGGCTTCGCCTTACCTTACGCGGGCCGCCTGAGAGTCAATATCAGCAACTATATAAAGGAGGCCTCGGGTTTCAATTTCCGTCGCTCATTCTCAATTCTCAATCTCGAATTCTCTGATATTAGGCATATTTTGCAAGTATTATACCCCTAATTAGCGAGGTTCTGCTCCGTTGTAAGTATTATAACCCCAGTTTCGTAACAGTTACGCCGCCCGATTGATTTAGGGTTCCGTAACAACTGTCGTGGTTCTGCCCGACGTAGTTGTTGGAATGCCTTCTCGGGGAGGGTATCATTAATAATTTCAAAGGGTTATGATACTAACCAATGTACATTTGTATAAATTATAGATTATACCCAGGAAACCCTTACAAGAAGCCTAAGATAGCAAAGTGAGTAATCTCCTTTTTGTTAACAGTTTTTACAAAACCTTAAATGTTTTACAATGTGATTAAGCAGTGATTGAGTCTTTGTAGTTCTTCAATTACTGCCGGTATGTTGGGGTTTTGTATACAAAATTTGTACTACTTGTGAGTAGTAAGTCAAGGTTGACAGTACGTTATAATTGGACAATGAGTTAGCCAATGTGTAATATGACCCACAAGTCAGTGGATTGATAGTACCAAATGGAGTAATTGTGTAGACATAAACATTGTAATCGTCCTCGATACTGTTTTAATCAATAAAATGTTTCTTGATTAAACTGGGATTCACTCACCAGTATTTCCGACTGACAAATGTTTTTAAAACGCGTTTCAGGTAACCCAATGTGACAGCCAATTAATAGAAAGCCAGCTAGAGAGCACTAAAGGCTTGGGGATAATGTGGCTATAAAAGTTACCTAATAAACGATGTTTTAAATTCAATAATATAGGGTTTATCCCTATAAATATATTGTAATAAGAAACTTGGGTTTTGCCCATGTGTTTATTAATATCAATGATGGTGGTTTTACTCTGATAAACATTTCCTAACTACGGTCCTGATGTAAATTCCGCTGCGAGATTTAAATAATCCTGATACCACCACAACTGAGATCGCGTCCGCCCGTTCCCAGGAATAAGGGATAGGGGGTTGCGACAGAAGCTGCCCCATTCGAAGCATTATACGGACGAAAGTGCAGAACTCCAGTTTGTTGGGCAGAAATATGAGAAGGTCAATTGTCAGGTCCTGAAATAGTACAAGAGACGACCGACAAGATTACCCAAATCAAGGAAAGACTGAAGACGGCTCGAGATTGCCAGAAGAGTTATGCAGATAATAGACGGAAGTCGTTGGAATTCCAAGTGGGAGACAGAGTACTGTTGAAAGTTTCTCCTTGGAAAGGAGTTATTAGATTCGGTAAGAAAGGAAAGCTAAGTCCAAGATACGTAGGACCATTTCTGGTGATCCAACGTATAGGACCAGTTGCTTATCGTTTACAACTACCAAAAGAGCTAGTAGGAGTACATGACGTATTTCATGTATCCAACCTCAAGAAATGCCTATCAGACGAATCTTTGGTAGTACCTCTTCAAGATATAAAGGTAAACGAAAAGTTAAAATTTGTTGAGAAACCTCTTCAGATAGAAGACCGAAAGATCAAATTTCTCAAGCACAAACGACTAGTGCTAGTTAAAGTCAAGTGGGATTCAAAGAGAGGAGCTGAATACACTTGGGAGTTGGAATCAGAGATGAAGCGAAAATGCCCCTACTTGTTCCAGTAAATCTCGAGGACGAGATTTTTATTTAGGTGGGGAGAATGTAACAACTCTCAATCAAAAGTACTATTTATTATTTTAATTTGTCCAATAGGAAATCCTAATTAAGACACCCAAGTGATCCTGCATAAACCCTAAAATTTTCAGAACAATCGGAATCAGGATCAGGGCCCCTAAAACTCAGGGGGGGTAAATTCCCGTTAGTATTATCAAAACAGTTTTACGTGTAAATTGAATTTGCATGAACGGCCAACTCACCTGAGCTATGCAGACACGGGGCTACTCTATACTAGAGTGGCACCCCTCGCGCCACGCTACGGTCCCTCGCGCCACGCGAGGGAGCCGTTTTCCAGGTATAAATAGGGGAGTCTGGTACTTGCAATTGTGCGTTAGTTCGACGTTCAAACTCAAATTGTACGTTGAGATATTGTCTGAATACTACAAAAACACACACAGATCACGAAGTGCTGCCGCAAAACAGGGTAATAAGTCGATCGTTGTTACGATTCAATGTCCGATCGATTAAACTATCCAATGGATGTTTAAGTGCTGCCCACATTAGGGTTTATGCTTTGTCATTCGTCGTTAATTCGATGGATGTTTAAGTATCGCACTTTGTCATTAGTTGTGAAGGTTTAATCTCGTGAGTTATCGTAAATGCTGTATTAGTTACTAACCTAGTTTGTGTGCATTGTTATTTAAACTAGGTTATCAAGGCTAATCAGTAGGCTAAGCTCTATTCATATTAAATCTGCAATGTGAGTCATTCTCTTTTTATCAAATTACTTTACAAAACCCTATTTATTTCAAAGTTATAATTACAAGGATTAAGTCTTTGTAATCTCCAAGTTACAGCCGGTATGTGGGGTTTTGTATACATTACTTGATAATCGTCACCATTGGACAACGGGTTAGCCAATGGGTGATATGACCATAGTCACAGAAGCGAGTCGAGTGACAAATACCGTTGGGTAATTGGTTGATATATAAACATTGTAATCGCTCTTAATACTGTAAATTATAACAAACGTGTCGTTTTAGTAAAAAGAATGATTCACCAGTATTTCCCGCTGACAAAACCTTTTTCAAACATATTTCAGGTGATCTGTTGTGATCCAGGAAAAAGTGACGCGAAGCACTACAAGCTTAAGGAAGTGGCTCAATATAAAATAAAGAAACATGTTTTTTTGTAAAAATAAAGATTTCTCCGTGAAATCATATGATTGTAAACTACCGGGTTTTATCCCGAGTTGTAAAATAAAATAATCAGGAAATTGCAGTTTTAAAAAGATCCTGGTAAAATCTTCTGCTGTTAAATAAATACCACGGGATTTTCTGTCCCGCGGCTCCTGAAACGGGTCAAACCGGGTCGGGGGCCGTGACACATAGGTTTTGTGAAAATAGGATTCATGACTTGAGTTTAAAGAAACTGTTTAATAAAAAGTAGCCATGAATCTTGTTGAGTGTTCCTTTCATAAATCATTTGAAAAGTGATAAATAAACCAAATGATATATATGTATAAAAGAACAATGTATGGTTAAGTGAATAACCAAGTAAAAAGAGTATGTGTAAGTTAAGTTATTTGTAAAACGATGTTTATGTGAAGATTGTATTGTAGATGTAATATGTGTAGACTGAAATGGTTTAAATAACGCTACAATATGTAATACCATAAAAGCACTTATATATAGGAAGTACCAGCGGCGTATCCACCATGTTTTTATCGTATTACACGTCGCCTCGTTACTTAAATCACTTACCCAAACAACCACCAAAATGTATTATTTAACAATTGTAGAAATGGTTATGTATGGTCAAATACGATTCACACGGTTCAACAGTTACAAACGGTTCACATAATCAAATGGTTACAACGGTTCACATAGTCAAATGGTTACAACGGTTCACATATTCAAATAGTTACAACGGTTCACATAGTCAAATAGTTACAACGGTTCACATAGTCAAATAGTTACAAACGGTTCACAATGTAATATAATGTGTTCATATGCTGGATGAGCATATGCAACAAAATGTAATGTAAAACAATGTACTAAGTATGCTAAGTTAACATACAAAGCATAAAAGTTATGTAAATCAATGTGCTAGCATGCTCAGTCAACATACATAGCAGAAATGTAAAGTAAAACAATGTACTAAGTATGCTAAGTAAACATACTTAGCAAAACAATGTAAGGTAAATCATGTACTATAAATGTACTAATGAACATAGCAAGTATATGATGTGAAAACAGGAAAGCACGAAAGTAACAAGTAGGCACATGTGTTTCACCCCAAAACAGTTTGAAAACAGTAAAAGAGGGGTCTTTGTACTCACTTGAGATTGCCTAGAAGTCCTTGCGTAACAACCAAACAATGCTAGAGATCACGGAAATCAAACGACACCTAATATAGGTAACTATGTTAATAAACCGGACCTAAATCGGAGGATCGGATAGAATGAGGGTTCGTAAACCAAACGAGTATGGGAACTCATGTAATATGGTTTAACAAAGCCTACATACTAAATGAAACCTAACCTAAGTGCTTACGACCCATTACGACCCGTTTAGGTAGCTTATGCTATTTTAACGCGTCGTTCGCGTAAAACGCGTTCGGAACGCCTAACTAGTCCTATGATAAGTAAAATATGCCTTAACATGTCTAATATTGTTGCCGAATCAGTTTAGATATCAAAAATTATGTTACATATGCTTTAAAGTAGATTTTGGCGTAAAAAGGGCATTTTGGTAATAAACCTAAGGCATATAAACTACCTATCATACAACTAACTAAACGTCGTGACCATAAGGTATAACCTCGGAAGGTTATTCCCTATATAACTATGGTCACCTAATGTATGTGATCGGATCCTAAAGATCGACCAAACGGGTCGGGTTTGAAAGTATAAGCGATTGTTTAGATCGCTTACCTTACGACCCTATATAAGCACTAAACTAAAAGTGATGAGCTAAGCATGTTAAAACATGCTTAACTAAGTTAGAAAACAAGTTTGGTATCAAAACAAACGGTTTTGATACCTAAAAGTAGTTTGGTAACAAAATACGCAAGAATACGCATTTTGGCCGAAACTACCACTCGTCACTGAGCCTAGATAACTTGGTAATCAGTAGGTATAGTCACAAGGGACTATAACCATCGTGATTACGCTCACGTTGCGAAGTTCAACCGAACTTCGTGTTGACCATAAACTGGTCAATGCAAAAACGTTAAAAGAACGAAAGAATACTTACAGAAGGTCCCCGCAAGCTCTTGATCCGATTTACTCTCAGGTATGAAGCATAAACTTCAACTTAGAGAGCCAAAATCAGATTCAAGTGTGAGTTTGCAAGGAAATGAAGGTGGGTATTTATAGGAATTCAAGAACCGTTAAGATCGTTCATCGAAAACTGAGCTTTGATCTGGACCTTACATGTGTGCCCATGGTTTTCTAAAACCATGGGAGCCCCTAATAATGGACTAGGTTCATTGAATACCAGCCCATGGTTTTGTAAAACCATGGGTTAAAACCATCAACACTTCAAAACGGACTAGGTTCATTGAATCTTGTCAGAAATTTCAAAAATGGTCCCTACACTTGTAAAACTTGATTTTTTTTCATTTTTAAGCCCCGTTAACCACATTTCAAGGCTCTAAAATAAATTTAAAGTATAAGGAACTCAAAACATGCTCAAAGTATCTCGGATGTCGGTTCGTTTGGCCGTACGGTTGCGTTGTTCGGTTAATTACGACGGAAGTCGTAACGGACGCGAAAACGATCCAAATTGCGAAACGAATGAAGTTTTATCATGCCAAACACTAAAATAAAATATTTTAATGCTTACATAAATTTTTGGATGTCCGGATGTATTCAGAACGTAAGTTATGCGCGAAAATGCAAACTTGTGCACTTTTTGATGCTTTTAGTCCCTGAATGACCCAAAAGTTTATTTTAGCACACCGAACCCCTCAAAGCCTATTTCTAAGCTATGTAAAGGATATTTATGGTATGTTTAACTTATGGTCTTGTTTCGGAATGTCTGTTACAGTACGAATCGCCGTACTTTCGCAGTTTGTCGAATTTAGTCCCTGTAAGCGAATTAACTTGATTTTTGCCATACCAAAGCCTTCAAAACTTATTTCTAAGTTATGTAAAGGTTATTTAAGGTATGTTAAGAATATGTTGATGTTCCGGAGTATTTTTCGCGTTTAAACTGATTACGTTTACGCACCAGTTTGCGTATAACTCTCCAGAAAGCGATTTAAAGCTTGAAATCGAACAAGAATTGATATGTGCAAAAGATACACATATTTATACAAATCCCAAGTATGAAATACAATATTTCATTGGTTTGGTATTTGTTTGATGGTCACAGTGACACAGGTGTCACACTCGCTATCCCATAATAATGGCCTAGCGTGTAAGAACTTTAGTGATATTGAGTGTGTTTAGTACACAAGTGATATAAAGGAACTACATTAACTAAGTGTGTTGGTGTTTAGGAGGTTCGGCATTTGGCATGGTATTTTTGAAGAGGGTATTTGCGCATCATTTGATCCTCGGGCTCCCATGTGAACTCCAGTCCACATTTCGAATTCTAACGAACTCGTACAATAAGGATCTTGATGTGCTTAAAGGTTTTGACTTCCCTATTCATAATTTCAAGTGGTTCTTCGATAAAGCGCAATTGGTCAGCTCTTTGAGTGGTACACACAAGTGTCTTATCGGATAGACACTTCTTTAGATTGGAGACATGGAAAACGTTATGTACTCCATTGAGTTCTTCGGGTAGATCCAATCTGTAGGCCACGTACCTATTCTTTCCACAATTTTGAATGGTCCAACGTACCGCGGATTCAACTTGCCCCGTTTCCCAAAACGAACCACACCTTTCCTAGGTGAGACTTTCAATAAAACCTTATCACCAACTTGGAATTCCAATGGTTTTCAGCGTTTATGAGTAAAACTTTGCTGACGGTCAAGAGTTGCCACCATACGATTCCCGATCTGGACAATCTTCTAAGAGGTTTCAAGCACGAGTTCAGGACCTGTGTGTTGGTTGTCTCTGACTTCAACCCAACAGAGAGGGGATTGCCATTTCTGTCCGTACAACGCTTTGAACAGTGTTGCCAGCTGAATGTTAGAATGGTAACTATTATTGTAGGAGAATTCCACCAGGGGTAGGGGATGTGTGTAAAATACAACATATAAATTATATCAAATACGGCGTAAAATCAACCCTTTTTCGGTACTAATACTGGAAAAAGCTTGTTTCTTTGTTCCTTTTTAATTAAAGGGTCAAAAGAGCTTAAACGCACAAAATGAGCAAAATAACATCAAAAATCAACATAAATACAAAGAAGGAGAATTGACACGACTCGCCAAGCCCCCATCCACATCCAAACCAACAAAATAACAAGATCAGAAGCCCTGGCACGGGGCCGTGCCCAGTCAAGATTCTCTGAAGAAGAACAGGACAACAACAAAAGACAAAATAGATAGACAACACGGGGTTGTGCTAAGGCAACAAGGGGCGAGGTTAACACTAAGATTCGTAGAATCTGAGATAGTACAGCAAGTACAGTAGCCACGGGCCATGCCGTTGATGCACGGGGTCGTGTTAGTACAAGACCTGACACTGCAGTTAATGAGGAATAGAGAGAAGATGGCCACGGGGTCGTGCCAGAAGGTCACGGGGCCATGGTGAAGCTCTGTTTTCAGCTATAAATAGGGGTGTTAGGTTTCATTCCAATCCAACACTTGGCAAACCACTTCTCTCACACTTGCCACCACTCCACCACCACTACAACACCAACACCCACCACCATCATCCATCTTTCATCATTTAGAGTGTGTAGTAGTCTCGGGATCCAAGATTGATGGTAAGAGTTCTTGAAAAACAAAGGTCGTGCTTAGCTAAACTCTTACATCACTTGGTGAAGATAAATCTTTTATGTATTAGTTTTGATTTCCAACATTTGGCTCCTTTTTATTTGGGTATGTATTAATGACTTGAATAACTAGTTTTTTATATTGAAGGCGAATTTATTTAACTATTCTTCATGTGTCGTTGATTCACACATTCGTGTTTTTACGGTCTATATAAAGCACGTTAACTACTTGGAAGGGGGTTAGAAGGGTGGTTGGGTAATTCTATGTCTCGTTCAGTGTATAGATCGTGCGAGAATCTAATTCAAGTTTAGTAAGACTTCACGAGTGGGCGGTACTATTCGCCTTGGGAGAAGTAAGAAACCGCTTGAATCCCTTATCTATAAACTACTATTAAAACTTTAAACCAACCCTGCGAGGACTGTATCCCTGCTGACTCAGACCAAAGGGTTGAGGGTAACGCTGCCTGGAAGGGGGCCTACCACTTTTCGCATTAATAACTTACTTAATTATCTTTCAATAATCCGACCTTGCGGGACTGTATCCCTGCTGACTCAGACCAGTAGGTTGAGGGTAACTCTGCCTGGAAGGGGGGCCCTACTACTATAACTTAAAGATAATCTCTTAAAATTCCCAAAGTGCGAAAATCATTAAAGGATACATAAAAGAGAAGTTGAAACCAAGTGATTCCTTCTTGTCTATCTGTTTTTCCTTATATTTAGTTTTTACTTTTTAGTTTATCTTTTTATAACTTTCGAAAACCTTTTATCAAAATTTGGTTATATTAGACGTTAACGATAAGCCGGTACTAAAAGCTCTGTGTCCTTAGACGACCTCGGTATCTTGCCATCACTATGTTATGTCCGCGATGGGTGCACTTGCCCTAACGTGTGTAGAGTGATAGTATTATATCGTGTTTTTATAAATTTAAAACTTGATTCGAGAGCAAAAAAAAGGGGTTAAAATATATCTAAAATATATACTCACACACACACGTCAAGTTTTTTTGCGTCGTTGTTGGGAACACAAGGATTTTAAGAAAGCTTAAAATTACCGGCCTAATCATTTTTATCTTTTCTTTTTAGATTTTTCTTCTTTTTCCTCAATTTTCTACTTTCTGCAGGAATATTACGGAGCCGTGATTGATCAACACGGGCCCTGTTATACCTAAATAAACACAAATTGACCGATTCATTTTCGAACAAAAATTTATGTTAAAATGCCGGCCAACTGAAAACATCCACAAAAATAAACACAAAATGTAATATATTTGACAGGGCTCATTTTTTATAAAAGTTACATTGAAACGTAAAACGTCAATTTATACCCGATGTGTACATGAAATTAAGCACGTAAAACTTAAGGGGGTGTCAAAATGACATGTTACAAAGTTTTTATAAATTTAGAGTTTCTAAATGTCGATATTAAAAATTGAGGGATGAAATTCACAAAAGTTAAAAAATCAAATTAAGGCTGAGGAGTAAAATTCATAAAAAACAAAAAAAAAATTATTGTAGCTAACAACTAACTTGATCAATTATATAAGAGTTAATTGCCCGGATAGTCCATGTAGTTTGCCATTTTTTCACCTTTATTCCTCACAATTTCAAAATAGCATGTATAGTCTCTGTGGTTTAACAAACTATTACTCGATAGTACCTGTAATGGATGAGTGTTAATAATTCAGTTAAGTGGGTGTAAAATTAGAAAAATATCCTTATAATTACAAAAGACTAGAAAAACAAATAACTTTTATAATAAAAATAAAAACTTTAACCTTTCCTCCCTCATCATCAGAGATACCCCCAAATTCCCTGAAACATCATCTCCTACCACCTTCACACCTCCAAGTTCACCACCACCAGTAAACACCATCTTTGACCACCTTCACACCTCCTGTCACTGTGAACCACCGCTGCAACGACCATTATCCATCTGCACCACTCAAAACACCACACCCAACACCACAACTCTCGTATTTGCGGCGAAATGGCCACTGATTTGCAGATGGTGGCGGAGAGTGATAAAGTGTCAGAATCGACGTCGTTTTGCGTTTTTAACTTTTCAACGGGGAGATTAGCGGTGTAGCTGGTGACAGAGAGTAATAAAGTGTCGGAGAGTGTTTGTGGGAGCTATCGGATGAGGTCACGGATATTGAATTTGGCAGGAAGTCGGAGATGTTGGATAGTAAGGTTTTGAGATCGGAATCTTTCGTTTCGATTAGTGACCATTTGCAGATTGGGATTAAGGTTTTAGAGTTAGGGTATTATAAGGGTATTTTTGTAATTTTACACCCACTTAACTGAATCATTTAACGCCCATCCATTACAGGGACTATACGAGTAACAGTTTGTTAAACCACAGAGACTATACATGCTATTTTGAAAAGATAGAAGCTAAATGTGAAAAAATGACAAACCACAAGTACTATCCGGACAATTAACTCATTAAATAATAATGACTTTCAAAATGTCTTAGTTTTTTGAAAATTATCTTAATAAGACTATGGGGGTATGGGGCTTGGGTTGGGGCGTGGGTTGGCTGAAAACGCCCAAGCCACCACCCCGGGTGGGCTTGGGTTGGGGCGTGGCCCAAGGGGCGGGAGTTTGAAGCCGGGCGTGGGGCGGGTCTATACGTATGACATGGCGGGTTCTCGTTGGTCAAATCAAACTAGCCGTTGGCCAACGGCTATGTTAAAAAAAAAATTCACTATAAAACTCACACCTCTATTCCTTTTTTTTACCACATTCAACCACAATACACTACACATCTTCTATAATCATCTTTATTCTCATTCTACAAAATGAAAAATGCATCCGCATAATCGTGGTTATGACCCGAACAACCCGTGGGCATTCAAAGAAAATACTAGCCCACCACCTAATCGTCCCACGCCTCATCCATTTTTAATACACTCCTCTATGCCCGATATGGCGAGTTATGCATCGTATCTCGGGAATCGTGTGTTTACTAACTTCCCACACACCGACGATTCGATACCTAGCCTGTTTCCACAAACGCCCATCAACCTTTCACCAACCTCCATCAACCTTTCCCTAATCGAAACCGTCCCCGAAACTCAACCACCCAACGATGGTCCTTCCGCATCCAAACCCATCAAAAAGAGAAGTCATAATAAAAAACCGAGGCGAAGAAAGCACTTGAAACCGCCAAACGAAAACAACAAAAATGGGTCGTTAATGAAGAACTTGCATTGGCGAGGGCTTGGCTTCAACAATCTCAACATCCAACTTTAGGTATTTTTAAATATTTTGTAGCCCTTATTTTAATATTTATGGTTATTTTTTATATAACTTTGTAATATATTAAATTTTGTTTTTATTAAAATTGAAAATTCTCAACATCAAAGCCATTTGTGGGAAGCGATTAGTAAAGCATTCCATGAAGAACTGGGAAGGGAGACTTATCGTGAAAACGATAGCTTATCCTCGAAGTGGAGCGAGATAAGCGGCCAACTTACAAAATTTAGTGTTTTTTTTAAGTAAAGCAAAGCAAAACCCAAAAAGTGGTGAAACCGAAGCCGACTGTGTGAGAAATGCATTGGTTACATTCAAAACAAATGTGGGGAGCGACTTCCGTTTCATGCATTGTTGGGAGATTTATAAGTTCCATCCAAAGTGGGCGAATATCCCCAGTGGAAGTGAAACTAACACGTCTTCCAAAAGGTCAAGGGCCTCGTCCCAAGCCCAATCTGATGCACGAGATCAAGAGTTGGAGGACCTTTTGGATGATTCGCCAAACCGGCCTGAATACGGAAGAGATGCCGCAAAAAGGCGCGCTCAAAAATCAAGATCGGGTACGGCATCGCCTTCAGTTGGGAGTTCGGGCTCGCGTAGGGGAGTATACAACGATCAGTTGGATGACATTGCATGCAAATTATATACATTCAACGTATTCCAACAACAAAGGGCCGAAATTCGGAAGAACAAAGAAGCTCGGGATGCCCTGAAATAAAGACGAGATGATATGAAATTTCTCGCCCAGCCCATTGATCACCTAGAGAGTGAAGAGCTGGAACTAATGTTGGAGACGAGAGAAGAGATAAAGAAAAAATATAAGCGTTAGGAAATTTTTTATGTAATTTTCTTTATTTAAAAAACATTAAAAAAATTTAAATATTTTGTTTTTTAAAAAATATAAAACAGTCATTTGGGCTGGCCACGCCCCAAACCCCCGCCCCACCATACCGTGTTCAAGGTGGGTCAGCCCAGCAAAGCCCCCCAAGACACGTGTCAACCCATGGCCTCAAACCCCCGTCTCACCATACCCCACGGTCTAATAATACTCACTTCAAAAAAGAATTCACATCCACACCAAAGAGATAAGCCTATCTACTCCTTCCTTGTTCTTATTGGTGGATGCTGATTTCCATGGTTGACCATTGACCAAGACTACATAACATAAACCGTTTACCAATAACACTGGAATCACTGAAACAACTATAACGAAAATCACCACCTACATCTAAAATCTCATTCATCAATCAAGCATAACCAATGGCTGAAATCGTGGCGTCTTCTTTCCTATCTGTGGTCTTTGACAAGCTGGCCTCTCTAGCTTGGGAAACTCTTGCTCCATACTTTGAAACCGATTATGATACAGAGAAACTGAAGAGGTCATCACTCCAAATCCAAAGTCTGCTCGCTGATGCTTCTCAGAAGGAGACAACCAATCAGTTTGTGAAACGATGGCTCAATGATCTCCGACATTTAGCGTACGATGTAGAAGATGTACTCGACGAGTTAGCAACTGATGCTATCCATCGTGAGTGGACTGACCAATCAGAAACCCACACCAGCAAGGTTAGAAAGTTGTTCCCAAATCCTTTCTCAAAGCGTTCATCATATAGTAGGACTATGAAGGACAAGATAGATGTCATTACCACCAAGTTACAACAGCTACTAGAGGAGAAAGATGCTCTTGGCTTAGTTGTCATAGAGGAAAGTAGGTCAACAAATGTAAATAGAAGATTACAAACCTCTATGGTCCATGAATCTAGTATTTTTGGTCGGCGAGTAGAGAAAGAGGCACTGGTCCACAAGTTGCTCCGGGATGAACCGTGTGGTCAAAACTTTAGCGTGGTTCCCATAGTTGGTATGGGTGGGGTGGGAAAAACTACCCTAGCTAGACTTGTGTATGACGAACCAGAAGTCACGGAACACTTCAAACTCAAGGCATGGGTTTGTGTTTCGGATGAGTTTGATAGCTTTGGTATTAGCAAAGTTATCTTTCAATCTGTGACAGGGGAAACCACGGAATTTAAAGATTTAAATCTGCTTCAAGAAGCTCTTAGAGATCACCTAAGGGAGAAGAGATTATTATTGGTATTAGATGATGTTTGGAGTGAAAGTTGTAAGGACTGGGATACACTGGTTGGCCCGTTTTATGCATGTGCTCCTGGAAGTAAAATCATTATGACAACACGGAAGGATCAGTTGCTTAAAAAGTTGGGTTACGGTAATCTAGGCCGGTTGCGAACCTTGTCACATGACGATGCTCTTTCTTTACTTGCTCTACACGCATTGGGTGTATCTAATTTTGATTCACATTTGTCACTCAAACCACATGGTGTAGGTATTGTGAAAAAATGTGATGGATTACCTTTAGCTTTGAAAGCAGTTGGAAGATTTTTGAGCACAAGAATAGATGAAGAAGGGTATTGGAAGAAAGTATTAGATAGTGAGATATGGAGGTTACCGGTTGAATGTGAAATTGTCCCAGCTCTTATACTTAGCTATCATGATCTTTCTGCACATTTGAAGCAGCTGTTTGCTTATTGTTCCTTGTTCCCCAAGGACTGCTTGTTTGACAAGGAGGACGTAGTTCAATTATGGAGGGCAGAAGGGTTTTTGCAGCAGTCAACTCCAAGCGATTCAAATAAAGAATGTTTGGGTCATGAATACTTTGATGAGTTATTGTCAAGGTCATTTTTTCAACATGCACCTAACAACGAATCATTGTTTGTAATGCATGACCTTATGAATGACTTGGCGAAATCTGTTGCTGGCGAGTTTTTCTTGAGATTGGAGAATATTAATATGGAAGAAGCTTTGGAAAAGTACCGCCATATGTCATTTGTTTGTGAGGGATGTGTAGCTTACAAGAAGTTTGAAGCGTTTAAAAGAGCTAAGAGTTTGAGAACTTTCATGGCAGTGTCTGTTGGGGTTGTGGGGCAATGTTATTTCTACTTATCAAATAAGATTTTGGTTGACTTACTTCCTGAATTACCATTGTTAAGGGTTCTATGCTTGAGTGGTTCTAAAATAAGTGAGGTACCCGAGTCAGTTGGTAATTTGAGGCACTTGAGGTATCTTAATCTATCTAGAACTAGAATCACACAATTACCTGAAAATGTTAGCAATCTCTATAATTTAGAGATGTTGATATTATTCGGTTGTCGTAGTTTAGCAAAGTTGACCAACAACTTCTTAAAGCTTAAGAACTTGCGGCATCTTGACATCAGGGATACCCCAAATTTGCATCAGTTGCCTTTGGGGATTGGTGAGTTGAAATGCCTACAAACTCTCTCCAAGTTCATTATCAGAGGTGAAAGTGGTTTCGAAATAACCAAACTTAAGGACTTAAAGAATCTATGTGGGGAATTTTCCATTGAGGGTTTGGACAAAGTGCATAATGCAATGGAAGCACGGGATGCGAACTTTTCACAAAAGAGGCTTAATGAGTTTACGGTTGTATGGAGTGAAGCCTCAGCAAACGAAATGCTTGCAAAGGAGGTGCTTAATGAGCTAAGGCCTAGTAACGATTATCTAAAACAACTCAACATTGTGTTATATGGTGGATTAGAGTTTCCAAATTGGGTTGGTCATCCCTCGTTTCAACGACTAAAGCATGTGTCAATACGTAACTGTAAAAAATGTACATCTCTACCACCTCTTGGGCAGCTAGCGTCACTTAAGAAGTTATTTATTGAAGGTCTGGATGGGGTGAAAGTTGTGGGTTTGGAGTTACTTGGGACTGGTAGTGCATTTCTTTCACTTGAAATTCTACATTTAAAAAATATGGGAGGGTGGGAGAAATGGTCAACCAATAGTGGGGTTGTGTTTCCCCTCCTGCAAGAGCTTCATATAGAAGATTGTCGTAATTTGATTGAAGTCACATTTAATGCACTACCTTCATTGAATGTTCTAGAGTTATATAAGTGTCCTAATTTGGTTGAAGTGTCAGTTGAAGCACTACCTTCATTGAATGTTCTAAAGCTAAATGGATGTGATAGTGATGTGCTGAGAAGGCTGGTTGAAATAGCTTTAGCAGTCACTGAGTTGGAAATAGAAGATATTTCAGGGTTGGATGATGTGGTGTGGAGGGGTGTTATAAAGTATCTTGGGACCATTGAAAAATTAACCGTAGAAAACTGTAATGAATTAAGATACTTGTGGGAATCAGAAGCAGCTGCGAGTAAGGTTCTTGTGAATTTACATCATTTGAGTGTGTCCAGTTGTGGTAATTTGGTGAGTTTAGGAGAGAAAGAAGAGGGGGATAATTGTAGGAGCGACCTTTTAACATCTCTTAAGTCGTTGCGTATACTTTCATGTGAGAATATCAAGTGTTGCAGTTGTCCATATAACATTGAAGTGTTGTCTATCTTCTGGTGTAGTTCAATAACTGATATCTCCCTACCAACAGGAAGTGAAAAACTCAAGTCACTTAGGATTCATGGCTGTAAAAAACTACTGGAAAGGGAGTGGGGAAGACAAAAGATGCTTGAAGATGTAGCGATAATTGGTTGGCCAAATCTAAAATCAATCATTGAACTGAAGTACTTGGTTCACCTCACCACATTGAGTATATCTGATGGTGAAAATCTGAAATCAATCATTGAAGTCAAGTACTTGGTTCACCTCACCACATTGAGTATAGAAGATTGTGAAAATCTGGAGTCATTTCCTGATAATGAGTTGCCCAATTTAACCTCATTGAAGAAACTGGTAATAGTAAAATGTGGGAGTATGGATGCTTCTTTTCCTCGTGGGATTTGGCCTCCTAATTTGTGTTCCCTAACAATAGGGGAGTTGAAGAAGCCCATCCTAGAGTGGGGCCCACAGAAATTTCCAACTTCACTAGTGGAACTATCCTTATACGGTGGTGGTGAGGATGGAGTGAGGAGTTGTAGTCAGCTTTCTCTTCTTCTTCCTTCATCTCTTGCTTCTCTTGAAATAAATGGATTTGAGAAATTGGAATCAGTTTCAATGGGATTCCAACACCTCACTTCCCTCCAACATCTGAGGTTTTGGAGATGCCCTAATCTGAAGAAAGTATCCCATCTCCAACACCTCACCTCCCTCCAACATCTTCTTTTTCAACAATGCCCAAACATGATGGATCTACCAGAAATGATATTGCCTTCACTTTTGAGTTTATATATATGTTTGTGCCCAAAACTGAAAGAAAGATGGAGTAAAAGTGGCAGTCACTGGCCCCTCGTCTCCCACATCCCCTGGATCTACATATAATGATCATGAAGTCAATAGAAGGTCTCTCTCTCTCTCTCTCTCTCTTTAATGATTTTAAATCAAATTACTTATTTATTTTGCTTAGAGTTGAGACCTTGTTTTCATGCTGTTTTAAATATCAGTATAATTGTCGAGATCTTGTTTTATTGAGTTTGTGTTTATTTGTCAGTCAGTCAGGGGAAACTTGTTAATGAAGTTGGTTGAGGTCCTGTTGTGATGAAATGAAATCCTGGAGGGCTGGAGTGTTGTTGCTGTAAAGTGCAAGGATCAAAGTTGAACTTATGTTATTTGGTAATTATTTGTACTTATGTTACAAACCTGTTTTATTGTTGTTAATGATGATAATGGTTATAAGGTTGAAACCTGGATACCAAACTTATTGTGTCCCATGACCAAGTAAGAAGCGACTATTATTAAGAAGTGGCTACTCGGTATGGTTGATGGAGGATGGGCCTCCACGTCAGCGCCACGTAGGATGGGTGTGAGGATGGACCGAGGGAAATGGTGGATGTGCCTAAAATATATATGTATATGTTGTATGTATATGTGTGTGTTTGAAGAAGATGCAACAATTTTTGTCATTTACCTCCCGTCTTCATCGTCCCAACCCCGACGTTCAAGACGCCGACGAGCCACTCGGAATGGACGCCCGCCAACACCGAGTGGTCTAATAGGCAAGTTGTTTGATGGTTTTCCTTTCTTTCTTTGAGTCCTACAAGTTTTAATATTTTACGTTTTATGCAGTACCATACAAATGAAAAGTCAATTCACTTCTTTTGGTCTCCCACAAAAAGGTTGCATAAATGGGAAAGACGCCGAGGCCCATTGAAGATTGATTTATTCAATTTAATTTATGCCTTCCCAAGAAAAAATGATGATCTTATATGCTAACCAATAATTCAATATTATATGAAATCAAAAGTTTTCCTCTTTTATAAATACTTTATTAGTTCGTTTTCAAAAACAAGTACAATTGATCTTGACAACATTAAAACCTATATAAGTTTGCAAGTTTTTTGTGCATAAGCACTTGTACATTGTGCTTTATGAGTTTTTCAAAAAAAAAAAAACTTAATTTTCCACTTTCAACCTAAAAGTTTTATCTTTTACATTTTAACCCCTTTTTTTTTACTTTTAACTCTAAGTTTTCCATCTTTTATAATTTAACACAACACTTTGTTATTTACAACTTTGGTCCCCCATACTTTTTATCTTTTGCAAGTTTTTCGTTTTACGTTTCGCTCTAAATTTTGCGAGATAACATGTCGTAGAGTGCATGTGAGGTTCAACGTTTTTGCTCTATTTTTTTTCATATTTGACAGACCCGTCGCAACGCGACCATTTTTCCCCTTTTGTAAAGTTCGTCGCAATGGGCAGGTCGTAGATAAACTAAGTTATTATTTTCTACATTTTACGTTTCTGCTTAATTTCTTCGCATTAAGACACTGTAACGGGTGTGCATGGTTCAACGATTTTAGTCTACTTTTCGTTCTGTGTAATTTTTACCATTTTATCTATTTTATTTTTACGATGTTGAGAGTCGATGTCGTTGTGGCATTGGTACTACTTGGCACGGTTTTACGAATGTTTTTAACCCATTAAATTACTAATATTTTCTTTCGGTTTACCCCTATTCTTCATTTGCTTAAAAACTAATTTTTGTGTGCATATTTTATGTACCGGTATGTATAAATATGATTTGTTCTATATTCCGACGTAAACTTTTTTATAGACGAGTCAGGTCAAATATAATACGTTTTCGTTTACAGAAACCATTTTTACGTGCATATTTTTACGTACGTTTTGGTATAAATTCAAGTTGTTCTACGTTTTGAGGTAAACTTTTTTGGGAAATGATTTAGGTCAAATATAATATGTTTTCGTGTTTATTTTATGTATGTTTCGTAAAGTTTGTTTCGAACCGAGTGGAGTCAAATTATGGTTTTTTTCTCCCTTTTTTTTCAAAAGCTCTAATTAATCCATTTCGATTAGATGTGCATATTTTCCTTCATACCTGTTACGTTTTATGTGTATGAGTTGGGTCACATATAATACGTTATGATTGTTCGATATGAATTCCATTTACTTTACGTTTGATCAAATCACAATGTTTATACATGTTACACTGAGTTCAACTGGATACGTCGAAATATGTGTTTTCATATGGTTAATGCATCATATAACATTTGGACTAATCCATTCAATATTTACGATGTACCCGCGCCGCAACGCGGGCGGGTCTTAACCCTAGTTTGGTTTAATTAATAAGTGTTTGGAATTTGCATCCGGAGATTATATAATGGATTACTTATGACAAGACTTCTGGAAAAAATGCGATTACAAAGAGTGGGTGTTCATTGAATGGAATTACTCATATCGAATTTTTCGGATTTTTTTTTTTGCGCGAATTCGAATTTGATTATAAATTAGTCAATTCTATTTGAATTAAAACACCAATTCCTAAAAGTCACTTCCTAGTCTTGTAAAGCATGAAATCCACCTTACATGCTTATAACATCAAACACACTCAAAACTGTTTATCAAGGTATCATAACACAACAAAACAGATAACCAATTCTGATAAGCAGTCCCAAACACCCCCTTAACCTGAAATCGGGAATATTGTTGACCAAAGATCAAGAAATAAATAGATAGCAGAATTTTGAAAAAAAGCAGCATGAAAGCATCAAGACAGAGATGTTAGATGTACATAACTTACATCTTACTACTTCGTCATCCAAACAAACAACAAGAAACGAACAAAAAAAGATAATAGCAAATGTTAGCCTGTTTGGTTTCACCAAATCTAATAACAGTAAGTAGCAACTCGTCGGATGATTTAATTTTGGCATACATGATTGAAAACAGCAGCCCGTTCCTGCTTAGTGGCGAGAGGTAGATTCTTATCACCGATGGCTAGGAGTCCATACATCCTCACTTGCATAGGTCAGGCGCCAACTAACTCTCCAGTGGATTTTTGAAATCAAATGTGAAAGCAACATGTACTTTTTTTCTTGCAGTAGTCTTCTTTTTTACTTCGAGGCGCAGAACCTTCAGAGGTCTAAAAACAACAGCAATGTGTATAAAATTAACAAAATTAAATGAATAATGTAAAGATTACAAAATGGCAAATAAAAGTGACTACTTTAAGTCAAATTCTATTTTGAGAAACAACTAGTCTACTACAACTCGGGAATTAAGGGCTTATGTTATATGTTTATTAGAAAAGAAGCAATTTTATATATAATATAATACCCATATGAACACTAAAAATATCATATTTATCTATAACATAGTACATAAATTTTAACCAGTTGTTCATAGTAGTGAATACATGAAAGAGAACATCATGTGTTAAGCTGATTTGTAATTATAACGTTGTTTTCCTATTTGAAAGGGCAAGTATCATAAACAGAATGATACGTGTCTACATTACCACCTGCATGCCCACGTTCTTCATGTTTCTCTTTTAGTTAATTAATATTGTGAGTCAGTTTAATTAGTGGGTCAGTACGTGTGTTAAATCGAATAGTGGAGTCATGGGTAGTTGTTATTTGCTTTCTTGTAAGGCTATTTATTAGCCAGTAGTATTTGATTATGGCATGCAGAATTGAATTTACAAAAAGCTTCTCTATTCCCCTTCTAGTTCTTTGATACTTTCTATATCTTCTTCTTTCCAACTTTGATACATATCACAGAAGCAATTTTGTGAAGGCTATATGAAATTTAAAATTTTTAAAGCAATGTATATGAAATTAATCCCAATGAAAGGGGCCGGGGACTCAATTACCGATATAACCCTTAACTGCTAGAACGCGTCACTAGTTTAATTATAATAAACGGTAATATACAAGACCTTAAGTGTGACTTTGAAAGTACATCTCCTAAAATAGAAATTGACTGAAAGTACGTTTCTTTTACGTGCAGCTTCACATAGAAACTAAGGTAGCGTTCGTTTCACATAATGGAACGGAATCTTGATTTCACTACTTAATTTGTTAGTTTCAACAAGAAAATGAATTGGAATTGAACAACAACATAAGGAAGAGAATCTATATCCGAATTCCATTCTATTTTGCGAAACAAACACACCTAAATTACAAATCAAATTTCGATCTTTGCGCGAATTCCCATTCCAATTCCATTACAATCTATGAAACGAACACTACCTAAGGTTTCATTAGCTTACAGTGTCATTAGAATTTGGAGTTGGTGGCTTCTTTCTCTTGCTTAGGGATGAGCAATTCGTTCCCGGTACCGGGACCGAACCGGTACCGGTACCGAATTTACCGAACCGGGTACTTTTTTGGTACCGACTTTTAGCATTTTCGGTACTGGTTCGGTGGTACGGTACCGGTATTTACCGGTTTTTACCCTCAAATACCGGTATCGTACCGTACCGAACCGGGTATATTCGGTACCGGTACCCACTTTTGAGAATTTTCGGTACCGGACGGTACCGAGCTCATCCCTATTCGTTCCCGGTACCGGGACCGAACCGATATCGGTACCGAATTTATCGAACCGGGTACTTTTTCGGTACCGATTCGGTACCGACTTTTAGCATTTTTGGTACCGGTTCGGTACCGGTCCAGTACGGTACCGGTACAGGTTCGGGTATATTTGGTACCGGTACCGATACCCACTTTTGAGGATTTTCGGTAACAGACGGTACCGAAAAATTCAACACTTCATTCTTTGACCTCAAACAGCGACCCGACGGTGCAATATAATACTGCTTAAAGGAGACAATCACGATGCTTTTGTTAGAATAAAAACTTTTAGTTGTTACAATCTCTGCTTCTTTGGAGCCATTCTGATGTCCTCCATTGTTCGGGTCGATGAAAGATCCGGATCCCAGAAGCGGTTCGGGTGTAGCAACCTCCTCTTCGGACTCCAAGAGGACTAGTCTATAATCGGTTAGAGAGTTGGCCATTCCTTCATTTCTTTTTTATGTTTTGGACAACCGGATGCTTGTTAAGGAGGCATAACTTCTGAGGGGGTGTTTGGGGTTCCTTATTTTTTATGACTTATTTTGAGGGAAAAGGACTTTTGAAAGTGTTTGGGTTTTCTTTGTTTGTGAGGGGAATTTGCCGGAAGTTAGAAATTCTGACTTATTTTGGAGAAAAAGGATTTTTCAAAAGTTGAAAATAAGCTAAGCCAAACATGCCCTGAAAATCATATCCAATTCCAAAACCATTAACAAATAACAATTAAGACCGGTAGAGCAATACCCAATTCCAAGACTTAATTAGGGCTCAATTAAAGCTAATTTAAAAAAAATCTAAATTAACATTTAACAATAATCCCAATTAGGACTTAATTGTTCGGGTCGATGAAAGGACCGGCGGCATGGTGGTAGTCGGAGGTTGTGGGTGACGATGGGGTGGACCACAATGACTTCGATGCTGCTACAGCAGTTAGCACTGTTTTTTTAGTGGGTTAAATGGGTATGGGCTAATAAGTTTTGATTTTGAGAATGGGCATAATTATATACAAAGAGTTTTAAGTTTTTAATGGGCTTAATTATATAAAAAGAGTTTAAGTTTTTAATGGACCTACATGTTATAAATTTTAGCGGACATACAAAATATATACTTTTATGAAATCATTTGTATATCCAGACAACACTAAACGAAAAAGGTAAAGTAGCACAACTCTGCACAAGAATCAGTATAATGAAGGCTGTTGAACAAGCTTTGGGTGTCCTCAAAAGTCGTTGGGGGTATATTACGAAATTTACATTGCATAATATGATTTTAAAAGATGAAGGTCGAGCGTTATGTGAGCTTCCAATCGTTCAAGGTCTAGAAGTAATTCAATTGTTTGGATTATGTTAGAATAGCTAACTCACACCCTTTAATCCTACTCCTAAATATACATATTTGCCCACCATAAGACTTTAACACTCAACCACTCGAGGAGGAACATCTTTCCTACACACCCTGGTACCACTCGCTACATGCCATTTCATTAACAGAATAATAGTGGTTGTGTTAAATATTATTTTGTTATTAAGTTTTATATATACTTAGTAATAGTTAGTTGGGTTGAAGTACTTAAGTGCTTAACACCTCCTCCTAATTTGGTTGATTTTTAATTTACAACACTTATCTTTTTATGTATGTCCATTAGTTGGGTTTAAGTACTTAAGTGTTTAACACCTAGTCCTAGTTTGGTTGATTTTTAATTTACAACACTTCTCTTTTTATGTATGTCCATATATAAAAAAGAATATTTATCTTATTTCAGCAATTATAAATTCTGTATTATATGCTCAAGATGCTAAATTTAGAACTACACGTCATTTATTAAAGTTTTTGAAAAATTTATAACTTTTAAGATATAAATTTAGACCACAATTGAAAAAGAGTAAACGTTCGGGGGCTCATTTCTAATTTTGGGAAAAAAATCTGGAAGTAATAAACAAGCCATTGAAATTAATTTTATGCAACGTTTGGTGGCCTATTCAATAGAATTTATGCCTTCCAAAGAGCAAAAGAAGATGTTATATACTAACCAATATTATATGAAATCAAAAGTTTTCCCTCTCTTTATAAATTATTTTATTAGTTTATTCGATTATTTATGACGACTTACCAATACTCCAACATTATATGAAATCAAAAGTTTTCCCTTTCTTTATAAATCATTTTATTACTTTATTCGATTATTTATGACGACGTACAATGCAACTCTAGTCACCTCTAAAAGTCATATTCTAGTCTTGTAAAGCATGAAATCCACCTTAGTGGCTGCAATATCAAACACGATTTCAAACACACTCAAAACACTTATGAAGGTATCATAAAACAATAAACAAAATTTGATATTCATTCATTAATATTAGAGACATAGATATTATGTTCTATTTTTTATATGTCAAACTCGTCCCGAGTTAACCGACTAAATTCGATTCTGGCCGAGATTGACCTTCGTTGATCGATTCCGAGTAATTAGGTGGAGTCGAATAAAATCGCCTCGACACCATACCTTGTAGCAATTGCTCGACTTTTTAAACCTTGTTTTACACATCACTCATAATATAGGAGGACCTTAGTGTGATTTTGAAAATATGCTCCCTAACATACCATAAAAGGTTAGTTTTAATTAGCTTACAACTTTGAGCTTAAGTTGGTGGCTTCTTTCGCTTGTTCCCTGTTTCAAGAAAATTCAACACTTCATTCTTTGACCGCAAACGAAGACCAAATGGTGCAATAAAATACTTCTTGAAGGGGACAATCAGAAAACTCTTATTAGAATAAGAATCTAAAACTTATGCCGATATGTATAAATGAAAATACAGAAGCTACAGCCTTGAGAGGATTAGTTCAACCATTTTTCTTTATCTAACAAATGAGATTGGTCTAGAGCACACATTTGTCCAAGTTGTGATCTTTATCTCTATTTTTCTTTCAGTAAATCCTAATGATGAGAGTGAAGAGGAGTTGATAATCAGTTGGGTGGGGGGTGGGGGTTGAATAGTGATGTGAAAAGTTTTGTTTTGTTGGTATCAAATGAGAGACAAAAAAAAAAAGAAATGTTTTGTTAATAATCAGGTGGAAATTACCAAAAAGCCCATTACGGGAGAGTCATGTAACACCAGTTAACGTAAACAATGGATGGAGTTAGTAAGATGGGGATGAGAATGGCTAGGAAATGAAACCTCATCATGTGTTTTTCGTAATTTTTTTTAAATGGCTAAAACTGTAATTTAGAGTAAACTGAAGGGCCTAAAACCGCACTTTGCTCCTTTCTTGGTTATATTTAATTTCTGTTTTTTCATCATCCGAGTGAAGGGTACATACAGTAGTACAATGGAGGGAAGATCAGAGGTTGATTCGTCATCGTCAAGCTTTAATTCCTACGATCACCATCATAACCAATGGCTTGAGTAAATAATCCATCCACCTTCAATTTATTCATTTCTTTTGTATCTTACTCACATATTCTTCAATTGGATCAAATTAGGGCTCAGGGCTCGTTAAGGAGGAAATTAGTCACTCACGCTGATTACACCTGGAAATTAGGGAGTGGAGTACACGTGTTCATGTTCACAGAGGTATATAATGCTTTCACATTTTACTTCGTTCGTAATAGATGTTTATAATTTCACTGTAATTTTGAGTTTATATCTTTATGTTGTTCAATTGTTATTTAGGTCATTAATCGTTTAGTAATTTAGTCTCTGTTAGTAAAAAGCTAAATATGAGTGATTGCTTCTAAAACTTATGCCAATATGTATAAATGAAAATACAAAAGCTAGAGCCTTGAGATGATTAGTTCAACCATTTTTCTTTATTTAACAAATGAGACCGGTCTTGAGATGATTAGTTCAACTTATAGCTGCAAGCAAAGTTGTCTAATAACTTACATTGTATATTGGAATCAGGCTCAAACGTTTCTTCAACTTTTGACACCTCAGGTGGTGGTTGTCTTTGATCATAGCTTCTCTCTTTCAGCAACATGTGACTTAATGATAAGCTATGCTGCTGCCTAAAGTTAACTTGACACCTGTGGTCCTGTACACAGAATTTGAATCTCATTAATTAATTCTCAATTTTTTTTCCTTTTATACTCTGTAGTTGACTTGATGATCGATGGAAATGGAATACTTCACCCTCGAGGAATGTGTTTCTTTTAAAGCTTTCTATAGCCCAAATTCTGTACTATGTTTGATGCGTCCTTTTTAAAGTTACTTTAAGAAGTATCGAGCTTTTATTTGTTTCGAAAGAACCATGAGTCACATTAGCTTTTTATCTGAAATTGTTGAAGAGTTTGATTTTAGTGTGAATGGTGAAATCTAAGTATCTTAAGAAAAACCTTTAACATGGAACCATAATGATATGAAAGAAAGCATGTTAAGATCAACTTTATGCGTGAAAGAAAGCACGTTAAGAACGTGACATCCAATACATAAGTCATAGTGGGGTTGCGTCTTTTTTATGGATTGAACACAGTAAGGTTGTCTTTTTATATAGTCATATAGGTAAATGATTAACATGGGAATTTTGTACCATATTTTGATTGGTTGATTCCCTATATCATTGCCTCTAAGACCATGTGTAGTGGTGAACTAACATAATGCCCCCACCATGGGGCATTATCCGACACGTGGCATCCTAGTCAGCGTTGGGGCATTATAGCAAAAGTGGTGTAGTGGGGCATTATGCCAATAACGCCCCTTCCAATTTAGAAAAAAAAAAAAAAAAAACCAAAATGGGTCATGTGCATGTCCCCCTTCTCATTGGCTAGTCAACATTAAAAAGGATTAAAAAAAAAACTTATTGAAAAAGTTGTTTTGTCAGTGCATGTCCCCCTTCTCATTGGCCAAAAGCAAAATCCAACCCAACTTCAGCGTTATATTTAAAACGCTAGAATGCAACTTTTCAAAAAATAACGCCTAATAACGCCCCGTGTAATGGGGGTGGGGGCGTTTTAGGGCGTTTTTTTTTCAATTTTTTTTAAAAATCACGCCCCACTACGGGTGGTCTAATATGTGAAAGAATGAATGATTATTTTTACACCATGTTGCTATCTCTAGGTACTAAAACTCACTTTACTCCTTTAAAAAAACAATCTGTTGGCTATATTTAGTTTCTAGTTTTTCATCAATTGAGTGATAAGTCATAATTAAGAGTGTAGAATACTATGGAGGGACGATTTGAGGTTGATTCGTTGCCTTCTACATCACTCTAAACCTTTCATTCCTCCAATCACATTTAAGAAATGGGAGTTTATTTATTAATTTGATTTTGTTGTGCAGGAAATACATTCAACTAAAGGATCTTTTAAGCCAATATTCATTTCAGTTGGTCATCGTGTATTTCTTGCTTCTGCTGTTGAAGTTGTTAAAAGAACATGCAAATACGGTCTTCCGGAGCCCATTAGGTAGGTAAATAACCATATTCTTGAGTTTTTTTAAAATAAACTTTCGCATAATAATATTTTTAATTAGCACATATTTGTTACTCATAGTTTACTTTCTTTCAAATTTAGGCTGACATAAGATCAAGAGACCATCTTCGGAAGCAACACTGAATCTTTTTAGATGGTAATCTCATTAGGCTATCTCAAGAGGCTTAACTGCATTCTTCCTACCTAGTGGGCCCTTCATTAGGTTACTTCATTGTATTATTTGGATCATTTTTTTTCTATTTAATAAGTTCATGATTTCTAAGTTATATCTGATATCTTAGATGAATGTAAAAGCTAGGCATCTGGGTTTCATTATACAAGATGATGTAAAACTGTAAGTCCAGAACCTAGGCTGAAATGACTGAAAACTGAGTAGGTAACTCCCATGCATCCAAAATTGCATATAGAACATACAGAAACTACCTTATTTTGATTAAAACTATGAAACGCATGTGACATGTTAGTTTCAATTGTGACACTTGCAATATTGTTAAGTTCACATAAAGAAACATAAAGTAATTCCCTTCCCCTTATCCTCTTTCACCCTTGCAATATTGTTAAGTTCGCATTTGACACAAGTTCCTTAAATACCAATTCTCTGTTACATGGATCTGCATCAATCTCACACCTTTAACTTGTTAAACTATTTAAGTAAGTTGTTTTGTTTCCTGATCAGCTTCATATGTTTTATGAGAAATTTCAGCAGGAACTAAAGCAAATATTGCTTAACCTTGAACATCGTTTTTCGTACACTCTTTTGGAACTCATCAATGGGTGTCAAATCATTAGCAAACTTGAAAGCGGTACATATAACCTTTTCAACTTCTAATCTGGTATCACCAACACCACTGGTCCCAACTGTTTTGGTCAAGATTTAGAAGATGTAGGCTTCAGGGCCGGCCCGTTAGTGTAATTGGGCTAGGTGACGGCTTAGGGCCTCCAAAATAAAAAAAAAATGTATTTATAAAAAGAGAATATTATATTTACGGTTATATTTGTTAACATTAATACAATTGTAGTCTTATGGTAAGAACAAAATTTGGTTTTTGTAGAGGCCTGGGTTCGAATCCCACCTGCTACTCATTTTCAAAATTATTAATCACCTCACTTACTCTTTTAATAAAGGGTTATAAATGCATCTTTTTTAATCACCTCTCTTAATTTAATAAGCTAAGATATGTTGTCCACACAATTTTTAACATGATACGTCCATGTAAAATTTTATTTAAAAAAATCGTTTTCTAACTAATAACAATAGTATACTTAAAATAAGTAGCATGTTTTAATTCTTTTCACACATAATGTAAATTGTTATTTGTTAGGTTAAACTCTTTTAACCAACTTAATTTGATTTATGTATTAGATACCAACATTGATTAGGGAAATCATCTAGTTTATATAATAATTAAGTGTTTTATAAGTTTCTTCCTGATATATTTCATGTCAGATAGAAACCAAAATTACGAGTCTAGAAAAATTGAAAAGGGCCTCAAATTTTTAATTCGCTTTGGGCCTCCAAAATTCTAGAACCGGCCCTGGTAGGCTTGCCATAGCTTAATATTCTAACTTCTATTGTTATAACATTCCTTAAATATATATTGGTGATGAAATAGAATAGGCGTGTGGTCTTTTAAAATGGGACTGAATGAAATAATCAAGAACCAAGTAATATAGTACTAGTTCAGTGTCGGTTCAGTACTAGTTTAGCACTGGTTCTATCACCAGCCAAATTGTGAACCGGACTTAGATTTTTAAGATCAGGGTTACATATAATAACATTGCTTAAAACATGCTATACCAATATATATATTGATAACGCTAAATATTGCGAGAACCGTGAGAACGAATGAAAAAACCAATCAAAACCGATTTTTTTAATACAAACCTCACTGTAATTAAAATACAAGATTAAAAAAAATTACAACATCAAATAATTAATTTCTCCTCTCAAAATTACCCTTACTAGATTTTTTACGCATGTGTAAATATAACAAATTTACACATGTGTAAATGACAAACTTACACATGTGTAAATTTTCTTTATTTACGAATTCACGTAAATTTAAACGTGTTAATTTAATTTCTAACATTGTATTTGAACAATAATGATAAGTGTAAAAAAAATTTTTGAATTTGAATTGTTTTGACCAAGTTCTCGTGGTTTTTTCATTCGTTCTCATGGTTCTTGCCATATTTAGCGTTCTCATTTAAACCCTCCCCTATATATATATTATAATTATATAATTAAAAAATATATTAAAAAATCATGATAGATCTGAAAGATTAGAAAAGATGAGTAGTATCAAATGAAAGGAACTAAAATGAATGCTTATTCCTTTTGCTTTTCAAATAACTCAAGTAAAATGTAAACACTAAGGGTGAATAAGATCATATGATCTAGAGGTGCACAAAAAACCCGAACCTGACCCAACCCGTAGGATAGGGACCGGGTATGCATATTTCGTTCAATACCCGAACCCGAACCCTAACCCGGGTTTTTTAGTACCCGGGTTTTTAGCATACCCGGGTTTTCGTAAAACCCGTACCCGGGTTTTCGTAATACCCGGATCCGGGTTTTTCGTAATACAATGTTAAATATGGTTGAACACCTCATCCGCACCCCTGACAAATAATTCCTGGGTCCGCCACTGATTCTCGATCTCATCCCGGATTACTTTCCCATGAACATAGGAAATAAATATTCGAGGGTACTTTAGAATATCTAAATAAACTTACTTCATTACTTGAATATGCAATCTTGAAGTGTGTTGCATATCACCTAGCAGTTGGGCTGCAGCCTGGACATATGCCTCCCTTTTCTGTATCACAGAGTGGTGTGACACTCATTGCCATGACTAGGGATAAGTTGGTCAGACATGCAGTCATTATGTCCATGATCCTTGATGATAACTCAGCGAATAGTTTCTCGTCATCCATACTTGTGAGATAGATATTGAGTTTGAACAATTTTCTGTGTTATACGTATTCACTTGGAACGTAGTTGTATTGGCTTGAGAAGCAATATATATCTTCCCACTTGTCTCCTAACCATGTGTGAGACGATATATGCTAAATACACTTGCACTGGCATTCCGAAAGAGTGTGCCAAAAGCCCAAAACCTTCCGCACACAAGAAGGGGCTACAAGCGGTCTTTCTTGCTTCTTGTTTGTTTATGTGGTGAGCCCGGAATGATAAAAGTCTTCGATAATAAATCAAAAGGTAAATCAACGGTTCTGGAAGATATTGTGTCGAAATACATTCATTTGGATAGAATACCAGGGCAAAAATTTCCTCATTGAGTAGTGTAATTTTTATTTTCCTTTGTCTTGAGTAATTTATGTGATTTGCTAATTTTAGCTCCTTGCTGGTAGCGTTATTTTCTTTCTTAATAAAATCATTCGTAGTTCAAAAGGAAAAAAAAGTCCACGTGGACAGACATCAACTTCCTGCCACAACGTTTCATCTGTATTTTGAATGCTTACATAATCAACAGTAGCATTGAGGTTTTCTTTACACAAGTGTGATTGATGTATTCAATACCTTCCCTCACATTTTCATCTAAGACTGAAGGGAGTGAGGCATCTTTTGAGGGGGCGACTTGCGCCATGTGTCGCCACGTCATCATAGAGGTAGTTGGGTAAAAAAATGGGAGTGGTGTTCATGGCAACTCAAGATGCCCAAGAAAGAGTTATGATTGGTTGTTATTAAAGTGAGGTTTTTGATTGGTGGATGAGAAAGGAAATGGAAAAGTTTGGGCGTTCGGTTGGAGACGAAAAGGCTTGGGACGCCCTTGGGGACGCCGATGGGGGGCGGTGTGCGAGGCGGCTAGGGGGCGACTTGGGTAGGGGAGACGCCCCACTCCCTTCAGTCTAAGCTTTCAACTTCAACCTTCCTTTTTTGTTAGTAAAATACATTTGACTCATGTATTATTAGATAGCAAAATACACCATGCTAAAGCAAATATACTTTGACCAGAAATTCGTGGGGAATATGCAAGGGACGACTTCGGTCTTTAATTATTATATTTGGGTGCCTATATATCTCAATGCTACCACAACACAATCTTTTTTAATTTAAATATATGTCCATTTTAAGATGAAAATATGAAAGGGAGATCTTTTCATGTCGTCAAAAGGTTAAATGTGGGTCATGGGTGGGTGGGTGGAGATCCACATCTACTCCCATTTTCCTATTGAACGATGTGATATGCGTGGTTGACAAAGACTAATTGCACCTTTAACTGGGTGGGGTGGGTGGTTTAGAAAAAAAATACTACGTATTTCTTTAAAGGTTTAATTTAAGGGGAATTGATCTCTAATAATCTCAACTAGACGTTATTGATCATGGTCGGTCCCATCTTTGAATATTTCTCATGTCAGTTCCACATTTCACTTATTTTTTCTCCACCGTTCCTTAGTTAAAAAATTAACGGAGTTACGTTTTTTTTTATGAATTACAAGCTGACGTTTTAGGGCTTTTGATCAGGACGAGAATACGAGTCGAATGATGTAAAACTTACCTTGACATTGTGCTCTAAACGATGAAAACGGCGTTTCAATTCGGGTGTTTAAACTTCCAATTAACAAAAATCAAGTCGTTTGGAGCACCGTTTCGAGGTAAGTTTTACATCAATAGACTCGTATCCTCGTTCTGATCAAAAGCCCTAATACATCAGTTTGTAATTCTGAATCGTTAAGTTTTTTTAACTGAAGACCGGTGAAGGAAAAATAAGTGAAAGGTGAGACTGGCATGAGAAATATTCAAAGGTGGGACTGACAATGGCCAATGACGTCTAGTTGGGATTATTACAGGCCAATTCTCCTTAATTTAATTTTAATGACAGGGGATAGATCAAGTTGATGCATGTTAGGCCTTGGGGATCATCTATTTTCCCCCTATTTCTAAATGCCTTACTCTAAGGAAATGGTTTAATCCTATTAACTTTATCTTAACCTATTTTTAGTGGTTTTTTGTTTACAAAAAGAAAAGAATAATTAATTCAATCTTGGTCAATAAACTCAAACTCTATCAAGAAAGTCTCTACTTACATACCGAGCTAGTTGCCTGGGAGGCAACCGGCTATTAGTTGATAGCGCTATTAGGTCTGACAAACCTCACACCGTGTTGGGAGCCGGGCGTGAACTAATGACCTTAAACACTTTGATCGATTATGATAGACATTGATGAGGACACCAAAAACAGAACAGTCAATCAGTACCGAGTTTATTATTCGTAACATGTCTTTAAACTAAACATTTACTCGATTTACGTTAAACAAGACTGTGAACTTGCCAACTTTATGTTGACACACTTTTTATGCATGCTTGCAGGTTGTTAGATACGTCATGCTTTGGAACTTGTAGTCTGAGGAGCGAAGAGTGTCATGGGGCGTGTTGCTTTATGAATAACTAGGTTATTGCCCGTGTGTTACACGGGTTCAACAATATAAAATATAAAATATTGAATTTATAAGTCTGTAAATATTTTTATATAAGGTATTCAACAATTTCCGGTAAATTAAATAGCACTCGCTTCAAATGTGACCGTCATATTACAATTATATGAAGGCAAATCACAACAATAGAAATTTAATCTTTAAACTAATCATCAGGTACCGAAGTCCCAACCAGTTTCTTCCGTAGAAACGAACTCATGATACAATTTCTCTTTTGCACAATCATTCTTACGTTTACTTGCTGACTCAATGTTATATGAAACACAAAAGTTGTAAACCTTTGTTAGCAACTATAAAATACAGAACCCGACTCTCGATCACCACAAAACATCTGCCAATTATATATATATATGGAACCCATTAAGTGGAAGTTACCTTTGAAATCAATATCATCCGTTCGATTATGCTGAGATTAAATCTGGGCCGTGTAAACTCTAAATTTTAACCGCTGTCTTAGCCGTTCTGAGCGGTTACTTGCAGCAAGCATGTTTTTCTGTCCATGTTCCTTGAACTCGAACAGCACCATCCCACGTTCTGAGCAGTTTTTATGTCCATATTTTTGGCAGTTCAGCACCTAAAAAAATGGGTAGTGGTGGATTTAACTACTCAGTTCCTAAAAAAATGGGTAGTGGTGGTACCTGCTGCAGTTGTGTTCTTCTATATAATGGCGGTTATTTACGGTTTTCTGAACAGGTGGTTTGCTCCACTTTTTTTGCGCCCATGATCTACACATTCACTAAATTAATTGTCTTTTGGGATGTTATGAGCAGTTACCAGCAGTTTTCACTAAATTCAGTTCACTTCCTACAATTCAGGAAATAAACTGCATGTAACTTCAAATGGATATAAAAATAACACACAGTTCCTATTAAAGTGGGTAGTGGGCTTACTTGCAGTTATTTATGATCCTATATAATACCGGTGCTATGGATTTATTTGTCTAGCATACTCAACATGGAGAAGAAGATCGATACTCAAGAACTGCACTCGACAAGACACCCAATGCTAGAACCCATGACCTGCAAATGAAGGTTAAATTGTTCATACTTCCATTAATATTGGTTTTGCTTCGTTAACATGTGTTATGTTTTGCAAATTACAGAAACCTAATCTGCAATAAACACATCAGTAGTTCTCTAATAAGTTTCTTTCTTTGTGTAGGTGGTAGCTATGATGGAACAACCTTGATGAAATAAATCACCCGCAAGTTAAGGTTACACTGTTTTTGTACTTTCCATATTATTTGTGGTGTTTTGTTAAAACGAATTATGGCTTGCAAAGTGCAAATACCCGAAGACAATGTTAAGAACGGCAAAACCGGTCCGTACAAATCGAAGTTTAAGCAGTATAATGGAGCAGATAAAAATGAAAGCAACATATCTAAATTCCAAGGTATTTTAATTAATCAGTTGTTTTAATACTTTTACCTTCGAAGTTCTAACTTGAATGTTTCGTCTCATTTCATGATAGGTCAGAATATTGCGACTGATGAGAGGGTTGAGACCCGCACCCCGTTTCCCGGTCCTTACACATCTGACTTGCACCATAACCTGAAATAGAGGAGTATCGGTAAAGTTACTTTTATTTAAGTTTGTTAGTATTGAGTTGGATGCATATGAATGATGGTTCAAAGCTAAAATTTCATATTACATGAAACAGAACATGTCTAATGGTCGACGATGACACATACGACTTTTTACTCTCTACAAATGCGAATGTAAACAGGCACACAATGGCAAGGTTTTTTTTTTTTTTTTCAAATTTCATGCAATAGTTTACTAATTTTACATTTAATTTCTATACTTTAATACTCAAAATGTTTTTTTTTGTTGTACATGTAAAATGGACAAGAATTATTTCCAAATTCCAATAAATGATGAGCAGGTTATAAATCTAAAAACTTCAAAAATATAGTGACACTGTTGAGATAGTGACGATGCCAAGATTATGTCCTTTTTATAATTATTACAGATTTCAAAACTATAGTGACAGTGCAAAGATATTTCCTTACGTTCATCCCCTACAAATCCCAAATGCACCAGTAATAAGTGACAAGGTAATACGTTTTTCTATTTCAATTGCTTAACTACATTAATAATTAAATACACTTGAATTGGTCTCAACTCATATGTGTTTGTTATTGATATTAATTTGTTTTAATGTGCAGCCCAATATTTGGCTAAAATTCTCAAAAGAATTAGGATGTGATAACATCTCGAGATATCTATTGTAAAAGAGATTTGGATGGCACAATTAATTGAAGGTTGAAATCTTTGTGAGCTGCATAATTAATCAACATAAAAAAAGGAGGCAAGCAACATCAGGACTTGGACGCATACAGGGGGCCGCATGGAGCATCAAGCAATAATTGGGCTTGACCCATTACCAATCCATATATGTTAAGTAAAAAAATACCCTACGAACAAGATATTTAAAAAAGGACATAAGCAAGGAGGCAACCATTTTTTGAAGATATTAATTAGCAAGGAGGCAACCATTTTTTGAAGATATTAATTCGCAAGGGTGTGTGGTTGGAGTTTGACGGCAGCAAGGTGAGAGGCTAGGAGATCAAGTTTTGAGAAGAAAACGTATCAAGAGAGGCTGCGATTTAAGATTAAAGTCCGGGTTCGAAACGTGTTAGTTCGGTTTTAATTCACTTTATATTATTCGAACTCGTGAACATGTTTTTCTACTCTATTCAGATTTGTTTATTTTTCTTGAATATGTTTCTTGGCTAATTTTCTTAGTTACATTAAATTGTTTATTTTGTTGGACACGAAAGTATGATAAAATGAAAAAAAAAACAGAAAGCTCTTTTTACAATGGAGCTTTAAAACTATAGTGACACTTTTGGGATCGTGATGTTGTCAAAATTATTTCGTAATTTTATATTTATTACAAATTTCAGGGTAATGCTGATGGTATTGACACAATTTCCTACAGCCCTTACAAATCCCAAATGCACGGGGAGATTAGTGATGAGGGCATACAATAAGATTTCAATTTTTGAATAGTATGAAGGCACACTCTTAAATAGAAAGACACCATAGGGTTCCTTTAACAATGCAGGTGTTTTCCAAACCCTCATTGCAAACCTGTAGTGCAATTCAACTATATGAGATATATTGTGGTAATTTCTGTATCTATACATAAATACATACATGTATCTAGATCTATACATAAATACAAACATATACCTTTTACTAATAAGAAATTGTTTAACCGTAATAAGTTGCTAACACAAGTAAAAAAAAACACTGACCTCTATTCACAATCTGGAAATAGAAGACCCGGATGTCGATCGAAACATAGAACCCCAAATCTCCCGAACGAATCGGCCGTTTATGGTAATTATAACTTTCCCGGAACCATAACAATAATCGGCAGCAACGCGTATCCAGCATCGATATAGTTTATCCCCAACCGGACCTCAACCCATCATCACAATCTCCGATCTGGTCTTGTAAGACCCTAAAACACCACCGTTATACTACCATGGATCAACACCGAAAACCATCACCGTTGTAAAGGATGAACATGGATTGTGGTTGTTGATAACGATACGAGTCCATCAGAGCCGTATTAACCACTCACCGACGACGCCAGTGGCGGGTTGGTTGTCGGAAACAGCGGGCTCCTCTTGTCTTTGTTTCTTTCGCATCTCTTCTCTATCTAATTTAGTGAGAATATGATTAATTCGATGATGAGGATGTAGCGGCTGATCTCTGATGATATAGAGAGACAACGGAAAAGCTTGGATCGGGATGTATAGAAATATCTTAGGGTTTGTGTATTTGACCCATATTCTATACCTATTTCCCTTCATAATAAACCATTATCTTTTACTTGTAAAAGAGAAAAATGTCCGGATAGTCTCTGTGGTTTCGCCTTTTTTCACCTATAGTTCCCAACTTTCTAAAACTACTTGAATAGTCCCCAAGTTTTTAATTTTTGTTCCCGGATAGTCCCTGGGTCTAACTTCAGTTTGTTTTCTCTGTTAAGAGGATGTGAAATGACAAAAATACCCTTCCCTTAAAAAGGACAAGCCACAGGGACTATCCGGGCATCTTCTTCATCAAACTAAATCATTACTCCACTTTCCAGCCACTCTGATTTCCCGACTCTTAAAAAAAACTAGGAAACGATGCATATAGATGTAAAAGGCCGGCGAATATCTTTCAACTCCTCAAATACGATGCGTCTGAATCGTCTGAGTCTAGTAGCCGCTACAAATCGAATCAAACCCGTCTGGTGCAGGTTGTTGCAGAATTCGATGGTGCAGGTTATTGCAGTTCGATAGTGCAGGTTGTTATGATTATGGTGGTTGTTTGAGAGGGGTGAATCAGACCCAATGGTGCCGGAGATTGTTACAGGTTGCCGATGGTTCGATGGTGGTGAAAGATGGTGGTTGTTGGTCGTTGAAAGGCGCTGGAGGTTTGTCGTTGAAAGACGTTGAAGGTTATCGGTTGTTGTTTAATTTTCTTGTTGATTTCCTCAACTAACTTTTTAATACCTATTAAATTAATAAATTTGTTGCATTTATTAGTTAGATTTGAATCATCACTTTCAACTTTTGACTTTATTCTTGTGCCTACTCTCTTTAAACTTTTTATTTAATACATGAACGGTTTCTGTTAAATATTTATCAATGTCAAGATTCCTTTCTTAACATTATTTTCAGCAAGTTAATATCAAAATTAAAGATGGTGAATTAAAGGAGGGTCATGTGTACTCTTGATTCAGATTTCATTCATTATTGCCAATATTGCGAAATAAATCAGACGGACTATCCAGATGGTGCCGGAGACTGCTGCAGGTTGCCGGTGTTGTTTAGTCGAGGCGAGTCGAGGCGTGCGAGGAATCTGATCGGAGAACGGAGGCTCCGGCGTCGTGGAGGGTGGATAGGGTGATGGTGGGTGAAGGCTGAAGATGAAGTGTGGTGGTGGGGTTTTACAAATAAAAATGAAGAAGATGCCCGGATAGTCTATGTGGTTTGGCCTTTTTAAGGGAAGGGTATTTTTGTCATTTCACATCCTCTTAACAGAGAAAACAAACTGAAGTTAGACCCAGGGACTATCCGGGAACAAAAATTGAAAACTTGGGGACTATTCAAGTAGTTTTAGAAAGTTGGGGACTATAGGTGAAAAAAGGCGAAACCACAGGGACTATCTGGGCATTTTTCTCCTTGTAAAATGTAACAAATAAACATCTGAAATCATTTGATGAGTTCATATTATAAATGTTTGAATGTTATTATACTTTTCTCGAATGGTGTATATCGTTTATTTTTGCATTAAAATGGCATCATTTTCATGTTTTATCACTTTATCAGTTTTATGTTATATTGTTTTGTGCTTTTGTGGTTGTACACTATTCACGTTCGTTTTGCTTTATAAATTAAAGAATGGTGTATTTGCTTGTAATGTTGTTTAAATTTGTGTCCACTTAATGTGGGTGTTTGGGATTGCTTATTTTGAGCTCCTTTTAACTTTTGACTTCTTAAAAGTTAATAAGTCATTTTTGTAGTGTTTGGATAATGTGTTGAGAAGGAGTTTTTGTGGTTTGAAACAAAGAAAATAAAAAGTTATATGATTGTGACTTTTTCAATAAAAAAGAAGAAGGGAGATGGAAAATGAGAAAAGAAGAAAAGAAGAAGCAATCTCAAACACCCTTAATATACATTATCTTTGTTTGTTACGCTGTTAGCGTAACCCGTCCACCGGACGGGTATTAAACTAGTTTTAAATGGTGACGATTAATACGATTTCAGACTTCCAACAACACCTCTATGCATGATACATAATCATATCATTTTATAAGTTAAATGGCATTGTTGAAAGTTACATTCAAAATTAAGAAAAGAGCAAACCACTTTGGTATTTATACCCTTTTGTGTCCTCTGGCAAGTAGGAGTGTATACGGTCCGGTCTTGACGGTTTTTGGGTCAAACCGTGTCAAACCGTTAGTATCGCTTTTTGATTGTTGTAAACCGGAACCAAACCGTTAAAAATTGAAACCGAGCAACGATTTGTTTCAATTTGATTTCACGGCTTGGACTTGATATTTCATCCGATATCCAACACACTATAAGTCTATAATTGATGAAACACAGGTTAACACTATGGTTAATCTGTGGGGTTATTTCTCCTGTGGGTTCAATCTCTCTTTCTACTCGTAAGATGGTCCGGTTCCTGCAAAACAGCAACACCGTTAGTCTCGTTAAGAGGGGAATATGGGGGTTTCCCTCTTAACCAGGCTCCGGCGTGAGAATAAGTGACTGTTCCGAGGAGGAATAAGTGGGAATAGTAAGAGCAAGATCCCTTTACCTGAATGATGAAGGGTTCTATTTATAGCCGGATGGTGAGAGAGGGAAGAGCAGCGATGCCAGCTGTGGTTGCGCGCCAGCTGTCCGACCAAGGGGAATATCCTCTTGGTCTCCTCTGCTGTGGTCAGTGCAGTGGTACACGTGGCGCGCTCGCATTCGCTCATCTTGGAGACGTCGTACTGGCCTTGTCGGGCTGCCCTTGGATTTGTTACAGGCCTACGTGGCGCCTGGTGACACGTTGTGTCCTTTATGTCGGGTGGAGCATCTTTGTGGCCACCCAGAAATATTCCAGAAGCTTCTAGAAGCTTCTGGATGACTTCGTCGATGTCAGCGCCACGTATGATGGAAAAAGTGGTGTGGTCCTTGCCATGTTGGCAAGGAATTGGGACCATACCTCTTCAAGTCCCCCCAGTCCAGTGTGCCTTCTAGTTGAGTTGATCGTCTAGGAGGGATTCTGGACTTATAAGTGTGATATTTCGTTATGGCGTGACTCACCGCGTGAGGTCTTGGGCCTTTAAAAAGTTGAGCCAAATGGACGCATGGCGCACCGCGCATGGGTTTTGGTTCTTTAAAAAGTTGAGCCAAATGGACGCACGGCGTGCCGCGCATGGGTTTTGGCCTTTTACAAAGTTGAGCCAAATGGACGCATGGCGCACCGCGCATGGGTTTTGGCCCTTTAAAAAGTTGAGCCAAATGGACGCATGGCGTGCCGCGCATGGGTTTTGGCCCTTTACGAAGTTGAGCCAAATGGACGCATGGCGCAATGCGCATGGGTTTTGGCCCTTTAAAAAAGTTGAGCCAAATGGACGCATGGCGTGCCGCGCATGGTTTGGCCTTTTACAAAGTTGAGCCAAATGGACGCATGGCGCACCGCGCATGGGTTTTGGCCCTTTAAAAAGTTGAGCCAAATGGACGCATGGCGTGCCGCGCATGGGTTTTGGCCCTTTACAAAGTTGAGCCAAATGGACGCATGGCGCACCGCGCATGGGTTTTGGCCCTTTTAAAAAAGTTGTCATCGAGGGGACGCTTTGTCTGTCTTGGGAAGGGATGACTGATGTGACTGACGGGTGTCAGATGAACAGTTGCCTTTTCAGTTACCGTCAGAAGCTTTTTGGCGAAGTGTCAGGTAACTGTTCACCTACTTTCCGGAAAAAGAGGTGCCGTCTTCTCTCTCTTCTGAGGTGTCTTCTCCCTGTTGGTTGTTTTTCCGGAGTCTGACCCCTCCACTACCCATCGCATTAAATGCGATGGGTATAAATACACGGTGGTTTCTCTTTCTTCTCCACTTATTCAAATTTTGAATTCCTGAAAACTCTCTTCTTCCTTCATTTTCTCTCTTCTTCCGTGTGAGTTTATTTGCATCATAGTTAGTTTTCCCAACATGTCTTCTGCAAATCCGTCTTCAAGGAGAAGGAGGAACAAGGGGAAAACTCCTCCCGGCCCAGATCAGGCGGTGATAGGGTGGAAAGAAGAGGAATTCCAGAATTTAGTAAGGGAGATGGGTTTTCTCCCTGATTGGGGTGCTCAGTATCCTACCCCTGGTTCTACAGCCATGGATGCTCCTCCCGGGCATATGACTCTGTATGCTGCCTTCTTCCGGGAAGGTAACTTCAGGCTGCCGATTACCCGGTTTACTGCCGATGTGTTGAGGGGCTATGGCCTTCACATCTCTCAGATAAATGCCATCGGACTCCCTCGGATTACTCACTTCGAGTTCGTTTGTATGGCGAACCGCTTGGATCCGACGTTTGAGATGTTCAACGTCTTCTACACTGTTACGTATACAAGTGGGTTTTACTCTTTCAGTGCTCGTACCAACGTTTCTCCGGTTTGCTCTGTGCCACTGAAGAGTCTACATGATTGGAAACAAAAAAATTTTTACATTCGCCGGGGTGTTGTTCCGGTGGACATGCATTACAGATCTGTGGATGAGGGTATCCCAAAAGTTGATGTGGTTGCAGATTTTGCTGATCAAGACTGGTATAAAAGGTTGACCCGGAAAGCCACTCCGATTATCCAGCTTGAGGAGATGGCGTTGGTTGGTGCCGGGATGAGTATGAAGTGGATCCCTAAACATCCGATGGGAGTCCCGGTTTATGGTCATGAGGGCAAGTGTACGTCTCGTTCCGTAATCTTACTCTCCTTCTCTTTGTTTTTTGTATGTTGTACTTTGTATTGCTTGTGAGTTGTTCTTTATCTCTGTCGTTTTGTGCAGTAGGGTTCACGCTGTTGAACGTTTTGGATCCTAAGGCGCCGGGTGCGATGGTTGAGGCGATACAAAAATCTGACAAACGGCCTTGGTTAGATCAGATTCGTGGCCGTTTTCTGCATCCAAGCAACGAGAGTTTCACCACTTATGTGAACACTGTCTTAGGTGAAGATAGTGAAAATGATGATGATGCATTTGATTCCATTCGAGAGGAAGTTATCGTTCTCTCGAGTGATGGGTCTGGCAGATCTTTGGAAGACCTAACATCTCGTTCCGCGCGTGCAGGTCCGGCGCAAGGGGTTGCGCATGAGCCGGTGAACGAGGTTGTTGGTGAGGGTTTGGAGATTCCGGTCGAACCTCTTGACCCATTGGAGACGAAGAGGAAGGTGAAAGCTGACAAGGCCGAAGGGAAAGGGAAGAAGACTGAAGGAACTTCCTCTAAGTCTCCTCGTAAGCGACTTCATACTCCTCGTATCCTTGATTATGTTGTCGTTTCTGATACATTGTCCGGTTTAGGAGTTGTAGAGAAGCGTCCTGCGTCGGACCCTGAGGACCGCGCGACTTTGACGGAGATAATGCAGAAGAAGGCCTTTGATGATAGGAAGCGAAAGCTTGACGAGCAGGCTGCTGCTTTGCTTGCTTCGAAGAAGATTAAACTTCAAAAAGAGAATCCTCCCGCCCCTTCTGAGTCGGATATTGATATGGGTATTTTTGCTGAAAAACCCTCGGATTTGCTGCAGAAGATTTTTGAAGCTTCCGGTATTCGTTTAAGCTTCTTTGAGTCTGTTGTACATATTTTGTATGTTTGTCCTTTTCTTTGAATGTATTGCTCGTTTTTGGAGCAGGTGCTAAAACAGCCAAGAGTGGGCACAAGGTTGACATATCCAAGATTACTCCTCCAGAATCTCCGCCGTCGAGGACATTCGGGTTGTCTCCTCCTCATGAGACTTCTGATGGGAAGAAGAAGGATGATGTGAATGTGGAACAGGTTGGGGAAGGTGGTGGTAAGACAGGTGGTGATGATGCTGCGGGGGGTGTTGGTGCGGGTGGTGCTGATCGTGGTAAGGGTATTGAGACCGAGGTGCACACAAGTGAGACCACTCCGCATCAGACAATATATACCAAACGCCCCTGGGTGATGGTGGTGGTGCAACCTCAGGTGCTGTCCGCAGCCCTCCGTTTGGAAAAGTTCATGCTGATTCTTTTGATACAATGAATCCTGCTTGTGACGATCTCCCGCACGTCCCCCGTTGGAACTTGACCCAAGGTTCTAGGATGGATAATCTTGGAAATTGTCATGACTTCTACTCGTTGTCTCTCCCCCCACCTGAAAGGATGTTTCAGAAAAAGCGCCGTCGGTTTGAACTGTTAGATGATCATGTTCCAGCCGGGGTTAATTTTTTCTCTACTACTCAAGAGATTGTCCGTGAGTGGAAGCAGATGGGGGAGGACACATTGGAGTTTGAGAATGATAAGAGACTACTTGCGGAAGAGAAGGAGAAATTCAACGCTGAGAAGAAGGGGTTGGAGTGGAGGCTTGCTGATGCAGAAGGGAAACTTGCCCAGGAGAGGAAGGTCAATGCTGACAAGCAGAAAAATTGGGAAGCTGCGTGCGAGCGTACCAATGCTGAGCTTAGATCGCAACGTGACACGATTACTCGTTTGTCCGGAGAGAAGGCCGAGCTTGCTGATGAGGCCCAAAAGGCGCGCGTTGCCTTTGAAGAGAAGGAAAAAGAGTATGTCGCGCGTATTGCTAAGTTGGAGGACCTTGCTAGGCGATATGAGACTGCTGATCGTCTTCTCCAAGAGAAGACTGCTGAATGCCAGGCCTCTGAACTCCTTGCTGAGGAAACGTCCGCTGATTGCAAATGGTTGCTCTCACGCGCGGTGCCTCTGGTAATTTCTTTTACTGTATTTGGTGACTTGCATGAATTGTCTCTTATTTGTGTGTTTGTTGTAGATTGCTGATCGCATCGTCAACTCTCATGAGCTTGCCCATTATATGTATGAGTTGGGACAAGCTGGTTACAGCAGTGGTCGTAAGGATGGGTACAACGAAGGCAGGGCTGCGGCCCTTAATAAAGAGAAAGAACACCATTTCGAGCTGTGGAAAGAAGATTGCACCGCTGCTTACGCCGCAAAGAGGCAAGATTTTTCGTCCTTGGAGTTTGCGGTGGTTAAAGCTGCGAAAAAGCTGGCTCGAAGACCGGATGGTGTTGCTATGTTAAAGAGAGCATTAGGTGATGAAGGTGGTGCGACTAGGGGTGTTGGACCCATTCATCCTGAATGAAGAACTCTGGCCTGCGCGCCGCGTATGACCGTGGGTGGTCTTGTACTTGATAATTTGATACACAATTTTAACTTCCCTGTTATGCTTGTGGATATTTGGTTGTGTGTTGACATATGTTATGCTAATAGTGGTCTGTTTTTATGCGAATTTCGTTATCGTCATAATATGTGCATGTGTGATTACTTTGATTCAGGTATCCCGAATGAATAATGGCACTGACAGGTTGTGTTGTGTTTATTACAACGTTTTATTCTGTCGTGTTTGTGCGCAGGTTGGGTCGTGAATACGAAGTGATCGAGTTACAGGTTATTGTGTGTACCCGGCTGTTCTCAGCCTTGGGGGTGCTTACAATGTTTGTTTGTCCTGTGTTCGATGTTTTCGTGTTTATGTGGGCACGAAGTATTTGATTGGTGTTTGTTAGGCTTTAGTTGTGTGTCTGACCCGGCTGTGCACTTGTTTGTGACAGGCCTTGGAGGTCTACAACGTTTCCTAATGGTCGAGCCATTGATGTTTTCGTGTATGCCCAAAGTGATACATGCAGTTGTGACAAAGAAGTTTGCATAATAGAAAAAATAGCCAAACACTTCTTGTGTTATAAATGTGTTGGCAACTTGGCCATTGCAATTACAAGAACTTCATTCATAAGTAGCACATTCTCAGCTGTTGGGCGTTCCATGTGCGAGGAACCTCCTTGTTGTCGATGGTGCGCAGCTTATAGGCCCCTTTTCCGAGCACGGTGTCAATGATATACGGACCCTCCCATTTGGGAGCCAACTTCCCGGGTTTTTCTGCATTTGAGGCCTCATTGTCTCTGAGGACGTATTCTCCCGGGTTGAAGGTGCATATTCGGACTTTAGAGTTGTAATATTTTTCCAGCTTTGTTTTGTACTTTGCTTCGTTGATTGCCGCCATTTCTCTCCGTTCTTCTAGGAGGTCGAGGTCGATCCTCCTTTCTTCTTCATTGTTGATCATGTTCATGGAGAGCATTCTGGGTGACGGCAATCCTATCTCTGCTGGTATTACAGCCTCCGACCCATAAACCAAGCTAAACGGTGTTTCGTCGTTGCTTGTTTTGGGCATCGTCCTGTGGGCCCACAAGATGCTTGGCAGTTCGTCTACCCAACCTCTTCTTTTTTCTCCCAGCCTTGCCTTAATTCCGTCGACTATACTTTTGTTGACGGCTTCCACTTGACCATTCCCCTGCGGGTGCGCGACCGAGGAGAAAGTGTGTTCGATGTGTAATTCCTTGAACCACTGTTGAAGGTTGTCTTCGGCAAAGTTGGTTCCATTGTCGGTGATTATCTTGAGAGGTAAGCCAAAACGACATATGATTTGTTCCCAAATGAATTTTTTGACAACGGCGGCTGTGGTCGACGCGAGGGCCTTTGCCTCTACCCATTTGGTGAAATAGTCACTTGCGACTATTATAAACTTGACAGCTCCTGGGGCTTCGGGAAAAGGTCCGACCATGTCTATTCCCCATTGTTGAAAGGGCCATGCCTTGGTGACTGGTACTAACTCATTCTTGGGGCGCATCGTTTTGGGTGCATGTCTTTGACATCCGCTGCATTTTCTCAACTCTTTGACCGCGTCCAAATGCATTCCGGGCCAATAGTATCCCGCATTCATGACTTTCGCTACCACCATTCTTGGACCGGCATGTATACCGCAGATTCCCTCGTGTACCTCTCTGATCAAATAGCGTGTGTCTTCGGGGTCAACACATCTTAACAAAGGCCCGAGGTATGATTTTCTGTACAAGATCCCATCAGCCATCTGGTAATGTTCGGATTTGTACTGGATTTTCCTTGCTTCTGCCTTGTTCTCCGGGAGTACTCCAGATTGGAGGTATGTGATTATCGGAGTCATCCAAGACGTTGTCCCTAGTTGAACGACGCTTACTTCTCGTAGTGGTACTGACGGGTTGCTCAGAACCTCTATTCGCACATCCTTTGCTAGGTGCTGGAAACTTGTAGAGGCGAGTTTACTCAGCGCGTCTGCTGGCTTGTTCTCGCTTCTATTAATGTGATGCACTTTGTAGGAATAGAAGGTTTGCAGCAGTGTCTTTGCTTGGCTCAGGTAAAGTGCCATCGTATCTCCCTTGGCTTCGTACTGCCCGTTGATTTGACCTGCCACCAACATGGAGTCCACATGCGCTTCGATGTGTCGTACGCCCATTTTGATTGCCAACCTTAGCCCAGCAAGGAAGGCTTCGTATTCTGCCTCGTTGTTTGTGCTTTTAAAATCCAGGCGTATGGCGTAGGTGAACTCGTGTTTGTCAGGACTCACCAGCCGGAGACCAGCACCTGCGCCATCCTCGTTCGACGCACCATCTGTGTACAGTAGCCATGGTTCTTCCACTTGTTGTTTCTCGGCCTTTTCCATTGCCTTGCGCTCTCGATCTTTGTCATCCGGTACCTCTGTCATGAAATCTGCGAGCACTTGGCCCTTGATCGCCGGTCTTGGTCTGAACACTACGTTATGACCCCCGAGCTCTATCGCCCATTTTGCTAGCCTCCCTGAAATCTCCGGCCTTGCGAGTATGTTGCCAATGTTGTAGTTTGTTAGCACGTGAATGATGTGGTTGGCAAAGTACCTGCGCAGCCTTCTTGACGCGTGAATCAGTGCGAGTACTAGTTTTTCAATGATTGCGTACCAGGTTTCTGGGTCGGTTAGAGTTCGTGACACATAATAGACTGGCGTCTGAACACCCTGTCGATCCACAAGCAACACTGCTCCTACTGCCTTGTCGGAGGCTGATAAGTACAGTACCAGAGGTTCGCCCTTGACTGGTGCAGTTAATGTTGGTAGCTTGATGAGGCAGTCTTTCATCTCGCGGAATGCGCTTTCAGCTTCCGGAGTCCACTGAAATTGACTCTTCTTCATGCAGTTACGGAGAGTTTTTATAAACGGAAACCATTTAGCTGCGTGATTGGCCAGGAAGCGGTTGAGTGCTGCCAACCGTCCTGCCAATTTTTGCATTTCCTTGATCGTTGAAGGTGACGGCATGCGTTCTATTGCTTGTATCTTGTCAGGGTTCACCTTGAAGCCATCTTTCGTGACAATGAAACCCAGGAATTTCCCCTCCTCCATGCCGAAGGAGCATTTCGCTGGGTTTAACTTGATGCTGACTCCGCGCAAGGTGTCGAACGTCTGTTGGATGTTCAGCAACATTGTACTCTCCTCTTTGCTCATGATAACCAGATCATCCATATACACTTCTATATATTTGCCGATGGCGTCGTGGAAGGTTTCGTTCATGAGCCTCTGATAAGTCGCGCCCGCATTTTTTAAACCAAAAGGCATTTTGGTATAGCAGTATAGCCCTGTTGGTGTGCGGAACGCGGTCTTGTCTTCATCCTGCACGGCCATCTGTACCTGGTGGTACCCTTTGTAGCAATCAAGAAAACATTTCCACCGGAATGTGGCAAGTGAATCGATCTTTTCATCGATATCTGGTAAGGCGTAACAGTCGCGCGGACATGCCTTATTCAGATCTTTGTAGTCCACTCACATTCTCCAGCTACCGTTGTTCTTCTGGACCATCACTGGGCTTGCCACCCATGTTTGATACCTGACCTCCCTGATGATTCCCGCGTTTAACAGCTCTATCACTTGCTCTTTCATGGCGTCGTGCTTTATGTCTCCCAAGTGTCGCTTAGCATGTACCACTGGTTTGGCTTCTTCCGAAACGTTTAAGCGGTGTTCAGCTATGTGCCGTGGAACGCCCACCATGTCTGCTGGCGTCCAGGCGAAGACATCCATATTTTGGAACAACAGTTTTTTTAGCGCCACGCGCGTCGGATCGGACATTGCCGGTCCCAAGGTTACTGTCTGTTCCGGATACGCGCTGTTTAGCGCCCATTTTTCTGCCTCTTGGCGTGCTTCTGGTTTCCTTGTCTTTGCAGGTCCTAGCTCATCTGTCGCTAATACTTCTTTGCTTGCATAGATGATGGCTACTCCTGTTTCTGTTGGGAATCCCACTGCTGAGTGTGGGCCAGAGTAAATCATGCTGAAATCACCTTGGGATTCTCTTCCCAGCAGAATATCGTGTCTTGAATGTGCTGGCAGCACCATGAATGTGACTTCCTCTGTTCTTGAGTTTCTTCCGTCTGAGAGCAACACTGGGAATGATATTTGTCCTAGAGGGAAAACGGCTTCGTTGCAGAAACCAGTGAGCGGGTAATCAACTGGTTCTAAGCGCGCTTTATCCTCCTGATCGAACTGATTAAAACACTCTTCATATATGATATCCGTAGTGCTCCCCAGATCGATGAAGATGTAATCTGTTTGATAATGCCCTATGACGCCTGAGATGACTATTGGTCTTCTTTCTCGAGGTCCTCCTCTTACAATGGGGAAAACAACTTGTTTCTCGCGCCATGAGTCATCTTGCGCGCGCTTGTTGTAATTTCTTCTTGGCCTTCGTGGACCCCCTTGAACCATGTGGGTTTCTAACTTCCGGAGTTTTTTGTTGTCCGGCCCCTCTTCTCTTCTTTGAATCTGACGGTAATCACGCCTTCCACCTTTGACCAGGTGAGTTAGCTTTCCGTCTCTTAAGGCCCTTTCGATCTCTTGTTTGAGGCTGAAACAATCGTCGGTTAAGTGGCCGGTGTCCTTGTGGAATTCACAGAAAAGATTCGGGTCTTGGCCCCTCTTGTTGCGCATTTGTAGTGGTGGCTTGAACTGGTGGTTCTCGGTTGCCAAGACTTCTGAAGGGGTTTTCGTTAGGAGTGTCCACTGCTTCTCTCTGTTTTCCCTTTTCACTTCTTTCCGGTATGCGATTTGGTTGATCGTGTGGCGCGCGTCTTCTCTTACCGAACTTCTTTCTCTGTGTCCGGATGCTCTCCAAGATTGGTTTCGGCCTTTCTTGCTGTGCCGGTCAGTATGGTTGTAACTACGCTGACGGTGGTCGTCACCGGTCAACTGTCTATCCGACTGCGCGATGGTTTTGGCCGCTTCAATGAAGGTCTCCCAGTCTTTGGGTCCTCCATCTCTTCCTTTTACGCGCTTGATGAGGTCATCACACTTGACAGCCCTCATGAAGTGTGCGCGCATCATCTTCTCGCCTACGTCACCAATCTCCAAACATTCTTTGTTGTATCTTGTAATGAAATCTTCTACGCTTTCATGGTCTCTGCGCCATATGTTCAAGCAATCGGCTGGATCCCTGGTGTGTCGTCGTTGTTGTGAGAAGTGTGCTAGGAACTTCTCTCGGAAATCAACCCAAGATTTGATTTTCCCCGCTGGTAAGCTGTCAAACCAGATGCGCGCTGCGCCTATGAAAGTTTGAGCGAAGAGATGACACCAGGTTGGTAAGTTCCATCCACCAGTTGCTCCCGCACCGTTAAAAACTTGGAGATGATCGTCTGGGTCTGTCAACCCGTTGTATTTACCCACGTTGTGTGGCAATTTTGTTTTGTCTATGGCAGCCGTGGCGATCTCTCTGATGAACTTTGAATTCTCAGCCATGTCGTCTGGACGATAGCTTAGTGTGAAATCATGTTCAGCTTTTGGGTCATAACCCGCGCGCTTTCGAGGTTTGTATGCATCGTGCTCCGGTGGCAGCCTGCTGAATACTGTGCTCTCTCTGTATGTCTCATCATCATCTTCGAATTCGTCGTTTATGTTGCGCGGACCTAAACGACTCTGTATGGGCCTCTTCGGCTGATGAGAATACTGCACATGATTACTCTCTGTTTCTCCGTACGTGTCGCGCGTGTCGTGCGCGCTTGGTCTTCTGATATGTGGTGGAGGTACCGACTCAGGACGTAGATTAAAAGCGTTGGTCTGTTGAGGCATGGGAGCGCTCAAAGGCCTCGGCAATGGAGTGACAAATGCGGACTGGTTTGCTTGTGCCTGTAGCAGGGCTTGCTGCGCGCTGAGTTGTGTGTAAACAAGGTTTATAGACGCCACTTGTTCGGCATACCAGGAAGCCAGAGTTTTTCCTTCGGGTAGCCCGAGTAGTGCAGAGAAGTTTAGCTGTGCTTGGTCTGATGGAGCTGAGGGGCCAGCTACATGGCTCTGAGGTTGTACTGGTGGTGTCTGTTGGATTACCTCTGACGGAGGCTGGAACGTAGCTCCATTTGTGGTCTGAGTGATGATTCTGGATGGAGTTTGGAAAGTAGCACCAGGTGCGTTTTGAGCAGCAATCCTGGATGTACTCCCAAAGATGCTGGGAAACTCCATGTTCGGCGACCCTTCTTGGATAGTTTCGTTCCTTGGACCTCGTTGGACGTGTATGTTGTCTGAAACGAGTTCGAAGGAAGAAACGTCTCCATCGACTTGGTGGGAAGGGTTTTGTTCGGCCATGTTGACGAGTGTTTTCTGAAAAGAAAAAGAAAAAGAGATGAGAGTGGTTTCGCTAAAAGCGGATGGCGCCAATGATGAAACACAGGTTAACACTATGGTTAATCTGTGGGGTTATTTCTCCTGTGGGTTCAATCTCTCTTTCTACTCGTAAGATGGTCCGGTTCCTGCAAAACAGCAACACCGTTAGTCTCGTTAAGAGGGGAATATGGGGGTTTCCCTCTTAACCAGGCTCCGGCGTGAGAATAAGTGACTGTTCCGAGGAGGAATAATCAGTGTGTGTTAAGTGTGGGAATAGTGAGAGCAAGATCCCTTTACCTGAATGATGAAGGGTTCTATTTATAGCCGGATGGTGAGAGAGGGAAGAGCAGCGATGCCAGTTGTGGTTGCGCGCCAGCTGTCCGACCAAGGGGAATATCCTCTTGGTCTCCTCTGCTGTGGTCAGTGCAGTGGTACACGTGGCGCGCTCGCATTCGCTCATCTTGGAGACGTCGTACTGGCCTTGTCGGGCTGCCCTTGGATTTGTTACAGGCCTACGTGGCGCCTGGTGACTGGTGACACGTTGTGTCCTTTATGTCGGGTGGAGCATCTTTGTGGCCACCCAGAAATATTCCAGAAGCTTCTAGAAGCTTCTGGATGACTTTGTCGATGTCAGCGCCACGTATGATGAAAAAAAGTGGTGTGGTCCTTGCCATGTTGGCAAGGAATTGGGACCATACCTCTTCAATAATTATGAGCAAAGATCTTACCGAATATCATGATTCTTTTATTTAAATCAAACATGATTGTTCCTTTAATGATATCATTAAATCACAATATAAAATGCATATCACATATGCAAAATTGACAAAGAAATCAGTAATCAATTGAAAAGGTAAAACAAATCGTAGAAGGCCAGAAGCAAATCACTAATTGATGTTAAAATCATTTGAGATAACTTTGCTACTAAATCACTAAATCAAAAATCTATACTATATAATAAAAGAAACCTGATTTGGGACACATGTCATTCAATGAGGGCATCAATAATTTATTGATAAATTTTAAATTTAAATTAAAAAGATTTAAATATTATATTAGAATTTTATTTTGATTATAAATCTATTGATAAGATAAATTATTCGATCTGGATTGTGTTTAACCAACCAAGCTTAACCCACTTATTTAACCGTCTTAGTTTCGTATGTTTTTAATGATTAAATTTCATCATATCGATGTTTTATAATTTCTAATATTGCTATACTTTAAGGAAAATTTCCATTGTAGTTATGATTATAATAAAACTAGGTTATAAACGGGGTTGAATAAATAAATTTTATATACTAAATAATAAAAAGTATATTTTTTAAAAACCTGATTTATTGTACGGGTTGAATAAATATAATTTTATATATTAAATAATAAAAAAGTATATCTATAAGAACCATATTGTACGGGTTGAATAAATGTAATTTTATATACCAAATAAAAAAGTTATGTTCATTTACATTACTTTTATCTGTCTATAAGTCCCTTTTTCAGACCTTTCAAATGGTATGGGATATATTACACTATCAATAGTTTTTATTGGTTTCCTTACTAATTGTGATAAAAGTAATTATTTCGTACAATTCATATTGGTTTATAGCTTTGAATACGAGCATACCTTATATTAATGTTAGTGATAGCGAAAGTGAGGAAACTATATTTGGATGGTAGAAAATATAATATTATGCCAACATTAACCCGTCAGAATAATCTATTATCAGATAAAATCAGACACGTTACATTTGAACAAGAAAATGTCACAATAAATATTAGTAGTGGTACAAAATTTTAAGTTCCTATGACAAATCCTCAAACAAATAACAGATCATATTATTATGAATGGCTATACAAACTTCAATATTTATTTCGTATTTGGTCTGCATATTACTCTATATTATATATACTTAGATCATATTATGATCATATTTTTTTTTTATTTCACATTATAATTATGATTCACCCCGTGTATTACACGGGCAATAATAATAATAATAATAATAATAATAATAATAATAATAAGAGTAAATTGCCAAAATCGTCCCTGAGGTTTGGACATATTTGTCATTTTCATCCAAAACAACGTTTTTGTACAATATAGTCCTTCACTTTTGGGATTTTTTTACCATTTTCATCCAAACATCTAATTTGTTTTATTTTTTCTATCAAACATTTGGATGAAAATAGCAAAAAATCCCAAATCTCAAAAAAAAGTCAGACGTTTGGATGAAATCCCAAATATATAGGCACCCAAATATAAACTCTTGCTTGATCCTCGCTACCCAAAAACAAATATAAAAAAAGATAATCATTAATCATTATAAATCATCCCACTTGCTGTATCAACATGTACTTAAATATCCCCTGTTTTTGTTTGTAAACATTAAACTTCATAAGAATAGTAATTAAAAGTACTAAAATTAAGTGAAAGTTGAGTACCTGAAAAGAATAACTAAGCTGAACAATGAAGGGAAGAACAACTAATTTTGTGAGTATATCCCTTTTAGCTATCTTATAATCCCACCTTCAGCATGAATGTTTTCGATGATGGTATCCTTTCTCATGACTTTCAGGGCGAATATCCCATCCCCAATCCCACCTTCGCCGACACTATTATTGACACTTCATTTGAAACACCTTCCCAAAACATCCTTTACCAATGATCCTCAACTTCAAATTCATCTTCTTCGTGAACCTTTTCATCTTTGATTGGACTTTCGTAGTCTTCTATGGAGCTCTTGGGGATCAAATTGGGGATGAAAGAAAAGGGGTTTAGATCAAATTGGTTTCAAAAAACCAAAGTAAGCGTAATATACACAAAGATAAACAAACCTTGTACCCGAAGATCGACTGGTTGCATTTAATTATGATCTTCATCTCATAGCATCGCAGTTAGGGTTCCGGTAGGGATATGTGGAGATGAAAAGGATGGCGTTTCATGGCTGGAATGAGAATATTGATCCAATGAATAGGGTTAATTGTGAATCAAGCTCTGCATATTTTGTGAATTAGGGTTATTGAGGTTTGAGCGGGGATATTGTTAATTGTGATTCAAGCTCCGTGTATTTTGTGAATTAGTATAGATTAATTACTAGGTTATAACCCCGTGTATTACACAGGGTTGAATAAATAAATTTTATATACTAAATAATAAAACAATGTATCTTTAAAACCTCAATTATTGTACAGGTTGAATAAATATAATTTTATATATTAAGTAATAAAAAGTTATATCTATAAGAAGTTAAGAACCATATTATACGGGTTGATAAATAATATACCAAATAAAAAAGTTATATTTTTAAAACCACGTTTATTACACGCGTTGAATAAATGTAATATTGTTTACCAAATAATAAAATATTACGTCTTTAAAAAACCTCATTTATTACACGGGTTGAATAAATGTAATTTTATATACCAAACAATAAAAAAATTACATCTTTAAAAATATGCGCATTACACGGTTTGAATAAATGTAATTTTCTGTACTAAATAATAAAAAATATATATCCTTAAAAACCCCCGTGTATTGTACGAATTGAATAAATCTAATTTTATATATCAAATAATAAAAAAAAACTATATCTTAAAAAACCTCATGTGTTACATGGATCGAGTAAATGTAATTTTGCATAGTGAAAATAAAAAGATTTAATATATTAATACAAAGTTTGGTTTTCGTGATAAAAATAGATTATTCTGTTGTTGCAAAATTTGTTAACGAATTCTCAATAAATTTAACCCTTTATTTAAAACTCCGTAAATGTATAAATGATAAATAATATTAGTTAATTTTATTTTAAGTTTCGTAAAATTTATTTGATACCAAACTAAACAAAACGTTCAAACACAATTAATTCAAATAAATAATATTATAAATGAGAAGGAGATTAAACTAAATAATAATTATTTATAAGATACTAGTGTTAAGCCCCTGCGTTGCAGCGTTTGTTATAAAATTGTGTTAAGTAGTAGCAATACTATATTATTGTTAGCGACCACCAACACCGGAAAAACAAAATAAATAAAAACGGGAAAAAAATAACGACGAACGAAAAGCAGACGTAAATCTTTGAATCACGCACGCTCGTTGCTGAGAGATTAAACCGAAACGTAAAACATACAAAAAAATAACTAAGTCCATCCAGGACCCGCGTGTTGGACGAACTTACCAAACACAGAAAAATCGATGTGATGTGACGGGCCAGTCAAACGGGAAAAAAATATATGATGGGTGTCAAGTGTTATATATATTAGGTGTATATTTTAAGCCCCTTTAACACTTTTTAGTCAAGTTTTAAATTTATAAAACACGATATTCACTAACACTAAACACTCATATGGGCAAGTGCACCCATCGTGAGCGTAGTATAGTGTTGGTAAGATACCGAGGTCGTCCAAGGACACAAGAGCTTTTAATACCGGTTTATCCTCAACGTCTAATCAAATCAAAAAGTTTAGAAAAATGTTTTAAACTAAGAAAAATAAAAACTAACTAAAAATGCTGAAAATAAAAATAAAAATAAAAACAGATAGACAAGATGAATCACTTGGTTCCGACTCGTATCTAGTGTAACCTTTGATTATTTCCGCACTTTTGCACTTATTAAGATATTATCTTAGTTATTGTAGTAGGCCCCTCTTTTGAAGGTGACGTTACCCTCACCCCAGTAGTTTGAGACAGTAAGGATACAATCCTAAAAGGGTGGATTATTGAAAGATAATTAATTAAGTTATTAATGCAAATTATGGTAGGCCCTCTTTTGGATGTGACGTTACCCTCGACTAAATAGTCTGAGTCAGCAGGGATACAGTCCTAAATAGCCGGGTTATAGTATTAATAGTAGTTAACTTATGAGGGGATCAAAGAGTTTGGACCCCCGCCATCCAATACCGTTAAGTATTGAAGGAGGTCCTACTAAAATTGACCCAGGTCCATTGCAGGACCTCTAAACGCTGAACAATGGCAAGACCTTTACCAAACCGTTCCCTTAACCCCCGACCAGGCAGCCAACATACCTCCATATAGACCGTGGAGATATGAATGGTGAAAATCTTTTATTTTATATAGACAGTAAAATAATGTCAAGACACCACGGACAAACGATAAGGAAAGATCACCTTCAACATAAGAAGCTAATTATTAAAGTCATTAATACAAAACCAAGTAAAAAGTGCGCAAAGATTAAAAATAAAAAGTATTACACTAGACACTTTGTCTTCACCAAGTGATGTAAGAGACTTAGGCAAACATGACCTTGATTGTCAAGAACTCTTACGATCAATCTTGGATCCCGAGACGACTCACACACTCTATGATAGACAATGGATGATGGTGGTGGATGATGGTGTTATGGTGGTGGTGGGTGGTGGGTGAAGTGTGAGAGAGGTGGTGTGCCAAGGGATGGTTTGAGCTTGAGCCAAGCACTCCTATTTATAGGCTGAACAGAAGCTCGGGCACGGCCCCGTGTCCAGTGGGCACGGCCCCGTGTCCAGTGGGCACGGCCCCGTGTCCACATCCTTCTCTTTCTTCATTTAATGCAGCTTTGTCTTATTAGTTGACCACGCCCCCGTGTCCGCTGAGCACGACCCCGTGTGCAGAAGAATCTTTGTACTATGAAGATTTGCCTAGATTGTGTGAATCTTATAGTTGACCACGGCCCCGTGTCCGCTGAGCACGGCCCCGTGGTGGGCAATAGAAGCTTCTACCACTTTGTCTTTTCTGCTGACACTTGGGCACGCCCCCGTGCTGGCTGAGCACGGGGCGTGTTCAGTCTTCTGTTATCTTGTTTTGCTTGGGAAGATGCTGTCGTGGGGTCGGGCATGTCACGTCTTGTTCCTTTTCTTGTATTTATGTTAGATTTTGATGTCTTTTTGCTTCTTTTGTTAATTTGAGCTCATTTAATCCTGAAAATACAAAAGGAAGACAAAAGCACACTTTTCCAACATAGTACTAAAAAAGGGTTAGTTTTATGCCACAATTGATGAAATTTATATGTTGCATTTTGCACACATCAAATACCCCCACACTTGAATCTTTGCTTGTCCTCAAGCAAAACTCTTTAATATGTGGCTATTACACACCCAAATGGAATGGGTAGAGAAGAAAGTTTTTGGGCTTGTCATAGAGTGTCGGGATTTCCAAGATTCTTTATTTGGTTTTATTTTTATTTATTTACAATCCTATTCGTCATGATTTATTTAAAACTTTTCACAAGATAAATTACCTATTAGGGCATAACATGCCTCTTTAAAATTCTATTTAGAGTAAATTACGTTTTTGACCCCTGTGGTTATATCACTTTTACTATATTAGCCCAAAATAGGAATTTTTTACATATTTGCCCCCATGGTCTCTATAACTAACCATTTTGGCCCCTAAGTCTAGAGATCATGGGGGCCAAAATGGTTAGTTGTAGAGACCATGGGGGCCAAAATGGTTAGACTTAGGGGCCAAAATGGTTAGTTATAGAGACCATAGGGGCAAATACGTTAAAAATTCTTATTTTGGGCTAATATAGTAAAAGTGATATATCCACAGGGGCCAAAAACGTAATTTACTCTTCTATTTATATACAAGTTCACATACCTCATGGGGATCACTCAACACTCGGCCGAAGATGTATTTTTGTGGATCACTCGAGAGCGGCATGGAACTTACTCCTACCATAGGCTTGCCAAGAAATCAACCATCATCCTTTTTAACTTATATACATTTGTAAATATCAAGAGGACTTTGTGGGTGAAGGGTTAGGCTTGGGTTAAAGGTAGGTGGTTGGGTTAGTGGTTAGTGGTTAGTAGAAAAGGGCGAAAAGCGTAACAAGCGTCGGTTTTCGTAAGACTTTTTATTTTTGTAACTTTATTTTGATGAGCTTTTATTCAAACAAAGTTATTTTTGATGAACTTGTTTGTTTATTTTCTTTTGTTTCATCATCAACACAATTTTTTTTTTTTTTGAAAAGTCATATGAAAAACCGAACTTGTTACTAAAACAAAGGGTTAAAAATGAAAAAGGTTTTGGTGGGTAAAAAGGTGTTTGGTTTGGGTTATGAAATGAAAAGGTTTAGGCTCAAAGGGGCTAACTAGGGGGATTTTGGGTAGGTGGTAAAAAAAAGAAAAATAATGGTGTAGAAAGAAAAAAGTTAGTCCTAATGCCTCCATCATTTACTTACTCGGGTTTAAGTTGGTAAGGACCGGGAATGTATCGTCATGGCAAGTTCTAGAGTCGTAAGAACCAAGCGGCTATTCACACAAGAAACGAAAGATGAGCATTTAGTTTAATGATATGTAATTGTATGCTCGATAAAGGCTCAAAACTCACTTTTGTGGGAATGGGTTTTTATGTGATCAAGTATATATAATCAAATTTTAACTAAGTTTGCCATGCCTTTTCATAATTTTCTTATGTTGGTTATTTTTATCACGACGCTATCGGTTGTAAATTCGTAAAAATATAACCTTTTTAGAACTTGAAATTCCCGAGTTAAACCTAGACAAGTAAAAAAAAAATGAAATTTTTTTTGAAATTTTTTTTGGGGTGATTAGCGGTTCCAATAGAGTTTTGTGTAAGGCTTGTATTTAGGACTTGCAAGATTCAAGGTTTTAGCATCCCCACACTTAAATTACACATTGTCCTCAATGTGTCCCAAAAATAAGTTTTTAGGTTGATTGAATGTGTAAAAGGTGTGAAAAAGCAAAAAAAAATTTGTGTTACTGGGTGCTGAACACGGCCCCGTGTTGTCCGGGCACGGCCCCGTGTTCAAGTGCCAGTAACAAAATTAAATCAAGAGAAACAGAAGCCTGGACATGGGGGCGTGTTGGGTGAACACGGCCCGTGTCCAGTTACCTGAACTGGGTCTTTTTCTGCAGACTGTGCAGCACGGGGCCGTGTTGGGTGGACACGGCCCGTGCCGAGCTTACTGTCAACGAAGAAAATTGTCGGACGGTCCTGTTTTCCTGCATGGGGTGCTGGTTCAAGTTTCCCTTGTATCCTTTGCCATCTCAAGTGTGTTTTATTCATTTTAACACCACCCAAACACCAAATTAACTAAAACCATCATTCATTAGTCATAGAGAGAATTACATATTAGTCCTAAAAATTAAAATACTAGATAGTTAGGTCAAAGAAACACAAGAAATCCAAACCAAGAAGTTCTAGCCTTATTCTACTAGCAAAATTTCCGAAAAGATAAATCTTCCGGTTAAATGTGGCTTTGACAACTTCTCTTTCCGGGTACGGGGTCCTCATACGTCGGCGAGCCATTCTTCGATCTCCCTAGGGAGAAGAAAAGTGTAACACCTCGAAAATTTACGTCCTATAATGTGTTGACACGTGTCATAGGTTTGAACGTGTGAAAGAATGTTCTTGAAGGACTAAAGTTGACAAACAGTGAAACTGTGTAAATATAAGGGTTCAAAGTGTCAACAATGAATAAATATACTTTACAATAACCCTACATAATGTTTATAACCTTAAACGAATGGATCATGGATCATACGAACCGAATTGTGAAAGAAAGTGAGAGATTACAAACTACAGGGGTTAAATGTGTCAACATGTTAAGTTATACCTCTGAGTGACCTTTTAGCAAACCCGAAGCCTTGTAACGATTAATTATGCTCACTAGAATCTACCATAAAAATTTCACCAAGTTTCGTTACCGTATGAGAAAGTTGTGATAAAATTCGTGTGTAAGGGTTAGAATCGTCAACATTGAAATTTAGGGCTTTTCGGGTGATCACAAAGTTACCCGAGGACTTGACAAAGTGGGTATAAGTATTAAAACCCCTATATGTAAGTATTAAAGCCTTAAAATGCAAGAAACAACTTGAAAACGACCTTTCGGAGGACCAAGGACCAAAATGCAATAACAAAAATCATGTGTGACTGATCTGATGGGCCACGCGGCCCGCCTCCCATATAACAAAAGCCCATGCGGGCCGCCTGCGACTGCCAGAAGCAGAAAAGAATGGCAGGTGGCTGTTTTCAGCTTCTAACCGACTTACATGCAAGTTTTTCGATACCTTGGGCTGCCTAAGGTGGTTTTTAGCTTGTAGGACACATGTTGGTCATTTGGTAACACTCCTAGACTTATGTGTTGATGATCCAAGATGTTTGAATTCACATAAAAGACCACATTCTTTGCATTCATCTTGCATTCACTTCCTGATCATCTCTGGAGCATACAAGCAGATTCCAAGCATTCCAAATCATCCATTAGACAAGTGTAAGTACCCTTGACCTTCTCTATTTCAGTTATGCTTGGTTTATAGCCTAGAAATCAAACCGTCGTAACTACGGTTTGACTTCAAGATAAAACACAAATGGTCCAGGGTTTTGTCAAATCGAAAGTTGTTATAAGTTGGTAATCATGTGGGCTTTAAACCCTTAAAAGGGCACCCACTGATTCCATTCCTAACTAGGTCGTTTGTCGAGTCAAACGTTGTCCGAAAAAGTCAACAGAAATGGTAATTTCGTTTTAACACATGATTAGCGATGTAAAAGGCGTATAACCTATTTTATCATTCTTATAAACTGATAATAAGTATAAAAACTTGTCTACGCTTGTTTGATTCGACAACTTTCTGTTTTGAACCGATTCGTAACCGAAAGACGCAAAAGTTTGACTTTTGCTTTGACCTCAGTTCTGACCCGGTTTAGATAGGTTTAGACATGCCTTAAAGTTCCATTAGGACCTAGTTACATATGTGTATAACCCTCTGCGTTTATACCACATGAATCCTTAATTGTCCGATGTTTCCGTTAATCGCCTAAATATTGACTGTAATGCCCTTATGATCAAAAAACGAGATTTTTGGAGATATGAAAGTAAAATAATCTTAGTTACTGATTATTAAACTTGTCTGTACATTTTCACATCAATCGGAGGTCTGGATTAGGAGTTATGCTTAATGACGTAATTATAGCGATTCTTAGTAATTAAATGACGTCATTAGCGTAAAACCTATCTAAACCCAATTTTCGACACCAAACCTTTTACCCACTGATGTAATATAATATTTTGGGATTTTTGAAGATTTTTAATTATTTTTAAACTGATCATAAGCTAGGATTAGTGCCTTGATTCGGTAAATACCGAATATACCCTTTTCGGGCATAAAATGATTTTTACAAATCCTTTTGATGCCAATCCAATTGCTACTGATTTTAAATATTAAATGGAGTGTTTTGAACCTGTTTAACTGATCAGAAAACTCAGAATCCTATTTTAACCCGTACGTCGCTTAAAACGGCTTTATACGCGTATTATACGCATAGTTTGGGTTTAAAACTATTTTGACATATAAGACTTATAACCAAATATTATAACCTGTTAAAATAAACCATTTTACTGATTTAATCAGACCCGGATCACAGAAGATAAATTAATTCCTTTTATAATCTTTAAAATGACCAAAATACCCCTACGGGGCTTAATATGCGATTAAACTCGTTTTGGGCATAACGGAAGGTATCCTACTGATATCATGACATATTTAAGGCATGTTAACTTAGGAAACCTGTTTAGGACTCTTATGGTTACCCGTTACGCTTCATACGCGTTCGGTTCGGTTTATGTAACTAGTTTACATAAATTAGCTGAAACGGGTCAAACCTTATCGGTTTTATCTCAAAATCCAGAATGTGTATAATATACCCATATTAAGCAAGTATTCAAACTTGTCGGGTCTAAATCACATTCTATCCGGTCTTCGCTTAATCGTGCGTACGAACCGTATCTTTAAAACTAACCGGTCTAAGCTTAAGCTTAACTAAAGACCCGTTAGGATTCTAATAGGTTATTATAAACCTTCGTTCCAGATTAGGAGAACCGGTAAAAGATACTTGCACTCGCTGATTTTGAATTATACTTACTCAGGTAAATACTTTTAACTTATTTTCCCTATACGGGCTTGGGGTACGGTATATAAAATACCGCTTGGTCGGGCATTGAATCTTTAATTGTATGATGGTTAAAGTATTGATATGTCTCGTTTAAATTGTTTTGTTTGCTTAAAGCCTTTGGGGGGTTAATGACCATGTCCCGGATATCCCTGGCATCATTTTACGAAATGGCCACGACCTTAGCACACAGGTGTAGGCATACACCTGTCAGTGTCTCATATACATATTGTGGTGTGTCTATTGATCTTTAACCCGGCTCGATCCGGGCTACTGAACGCATAAGGAACATGTAAATCCTTTACAAGTTTATATATTTAAATAAGCATCCCAAGTTATAAAATATTATTTGTGCCTTGTGCCTTAAATGCATTTTCTTAAACTCTTTTCAAAATGAGTCGGTTGATTGTATTTACCAGTGTAAACTGACGTATTTTTCCTAAAAAGGTTAAGTGCAGGTACTACGCGAAATAGGTTGGCTTGTCTCCTAGCATCCACAATAAGTCTCGCCAGCTTGGATGTCATAAACTGTTGAACATTTGTTTCCTTTTTCTTTTGATATACCTGTGGATTTATATTCGACTATTTGTGATACTTAATATTACAATATCTTTGGTTGAAATGAATCTATACTTTGCTTCCGCTGTGCATTTATATATTGTGTTGTTTGACTATTATGTTGCCAACCACGTCACGATACTCCCCTACCGGGCCCACCGGTAATACGTGGAAATTCGAGGTGTGACAGGTTGGTATCAGAGCCAACACTGAGTGAATTAAACACTAGCCTTTTGTGTTTAATCTCAGTTACACAATTGCACATTCCTAAATCTTCGTGTCTAGACAAGGAACTTAGGAATAATCCAAAATGTTTTTATTTTACTTTTAACTTTGTCCTTATTTTTCCTTGTTATTACCTTTGTTTATATGGACAGGTTTAAAAATGCCACCAAGATTCAGGCGAGGAAGTCGAGGAAAGGAGCAAATGAGAGCCCCTAACGACCACGAGGCCGGCGAACTCCTTCATCTACAAGGAGTGCAGGTCCACAAGAACCTTGGAGGGTTTACGAGGAGCCTTCCAGACGATCTACTTCACATAGCTCCACGCCTCCATATTATCACTCATATGGGCCTCAGTCCGAGAATGAGCCCAACAATCCGCCACCTTCATACATACCTTTGCAACGATCAGCATCGCACCGTTCCTTCGACGACACTACTCCTGTCTTTCAGGGTTAGTTTAACCCAGCAGAGTACCTACCAGAGCACGTGGGCTTTAACCCACTAGGACCGGAGGATCACTTTTCTGGTGATCAAGATATGGACGAGGACACAGATCCCGTCGAGGCTTCAACCGGATCCTTGAACCATCCTTTCGTGATCTCAGACGGTTCGTCTTTTCACGGAACACCATACCAGGGTCCGGATAGTCACATGGCATGGTTCGAACGGTGTGAGTGGTACTATACACCATCTGAACACTCATCACCTCACCAGCAGCCGCCACTGCAGCAGCAAGATCCCTCTGGGGATCCACGTTTCGAGCAGCGGCAAGATCCCTCTGGGGATCCACGTTATGAGGCAGTCACGCCACCGCCTCCACCGCCGCCAGTTCATCTAGAGCCTCCAGAACCACCAAGACGTAGGAGGACTGGCGCACGGATCTCAGCACGAGAAGTGGATTTTCGTCTCAACACCCCTCAACACTCTAGCGGCAGCCACTACCCGCCTATATATGAAGGCCCTCAGATGGGTGGACCTTCAGTTCCAGTTTCAGAGGTGAATTCGGCACCTATAGCACCGTCACCATCGGGTTTTGGCAACCCTATCCCTGCTTATACCGCTCCAGCAGCATACAACCCATACGGACCGCCAGCATACCATAACTATAACTATGCTGAGGATCCTTACCAAGTAGCAGCGAACTACAATGCCTTTCACCCAGAAGGACCTTATGGAACCCCTTGGGGAATAGGAAATCCAGCTCGTGGATATCAAGTACCTGCTCAGCCGCCGCCACAGTACCAGCCACCACGGTTTTCTCCACCAGAGCAGGAGGATCTCCGTCAAAGACTGGGCCAGGTTGAGCGAGACCTCCAAAAAGAGCGTAAGAAGAATGAGGGATTTATGAGTGGCTTGGCAAATTTGCTGAAGGGAAAGAAGAAACAGGATCGTTAAATCCCAATATGTATTATTGTATTTCCTTGTTTAAATCAAGTCCCTACGTGGACATTTATTTATGTGTGTATGTAGTCCCTGCATGGACATCTACCTTTGTACTTAGTCCCTACGTGGACTTGTCTCTATTAGTCCCTGCGTGGACATTTACTTTTGTAAACGTCCCTGTGAGGACATGTATTATCTGTATAGCTCCTGCGTGGGCATGTGTTTTAGTGAAAAGTCCCGTTTAGGGCAAAATGTATTACTTTTAGTTTTAATGGAATGTAAGTTTATAAATTTCATCTTTGCTATGTTATGCATAATTAAATTATATATGAAATAAATAAATCAGAATAATTCCTTTTAAAAATCTATCTGCCTATGTTATTTTATTAAGGATCTTAAAAGTATAACCTAGCCTGCATGTCATTATAAGACCTGGCCCAGATGGTAAAACTAGTTAAAAAGATTCAAATCCCTGTTAACATCTGAAAACATGTTAACACTCCTGGCAGACATGATTCGTTAAAAACACACGTGTTATTATTATATATGGATCTTTTCAAAGATTCTAAACCCAAATAAATGATCTCTGAATCATGGGTTAAATCATTAATAAATATGATCAGTTCTTTTTTACCATCCATTGGTAATAGAATGCCTACGGGCCCTTCTCATTTTCATATGAGACAAAAGACAGTATTAGTCTGTGACCCTGTCTGATAAAGGTAATTAACTTTGTTCAAACCTTCATGCTTTGATTCTCTGAAATCATAGCTTAAAATCTAAATTGTCCCTGTGACTAGGCCTTATGTGCTAATAAAACTGTTATTGCTTTATAATTAGGATAAACTATATTAGAAATCCTAAATTTATGTGAGTAATAAATTAACCATATATGGTCTATGTTTACCACGGTTAATAAAAATTGTCATAAAAGACAATTCTATAATAAACTCACCAATAAATTATTGTTGATATGTTACAGTTCAAGATACATGGCAGACTCAAACGAGGTCAACAGTCACCCAGGGATAGTGCATGATAATGCCCGAGTAAACGTAGCGGGTGCAGAATTACAAGCTATGATAGATAATGCGGTTAATAGAGCTATGGATAGACAGCTCCATGAATCTAGTGGTACCCGTGCGAGGACCCAATCTGCACCACACTCCAGAACACCCTCCAGGACTCACACTGCCCACAACAGTAATTCTCACCACTCATCAAACCAGAGGAGTGCACCATCCCAACGAGTCATACAGGATCAAGAACCCCGTAATAGGGGTTGCACCTATAAGTACTTTGTTTCGTGCAAACCCAGGGACTTCACTGGGGAAAAAGGAGCTGTTGATTGCATGACTTGGATGGACGAAATGGATACTGTGGTGGATATCAGTGGTTGCCATAATAGGGATATTGTGAAGTTTGTCTCACAGTCTTTCAAAGGAGAAGCATTAGCTTGGTGGAGATCTTTGATCCAAGCTACAGGGAAAGTCCCGTTATACAACATGACCTGGGAACAGTTCATGGCACTAATCAAGGAAAATTTCTGCCCTCAACACGAGGTTGAGAGAATTGAATCTGACTTCTTGTCGCTGGTCATGAAAAACCTAGACTGTCAGGCCTACCTTACCAGTTTCAACACTTTGTCAAGGTTAGTTCCATATTTGGTAACTCCGGAGCCTAAACGTATAGCTCGATTCATTGGGGGTTTGGAACCGGAGATCAAAGCAAATGTGAAGGCCTCCAGACCAACTACTTTTCGGTCAGTAGCGGACATATCATTGTCCCTTACCTTGGATGCTGTCAGGCTGAGGTCACAGAGGAAAAATGATACCGAAAAGAGGAAGCGTGAGGATGACAACTCACGACGTTCAGACAAGAAGCAGAAGGGAAACAATGACCAAAAGAAGGGGTCAGGATTTAGGAAGGATGGTCAGCAGTCGGGTGAAAAACCCAGATGTAAAATCTGCAAGAGGCAGCACTTTGGGAAGTGCAGGTATGAATCGAATTCGAATTCACAATCGAAAGCTTTTGCATGTGGGTTGTGCAAGTCCAAGGAACACAAAACCTTGGATTGCAAAAAGATAAAGGATGCGACCTGCTACGGTTGCAATGAAAAGGGGCACAGCATGAGCAATTGCCCAAAATACGCCAAGAAGCCCGAAGAGACTAAGAAGACCAATGCTAGGGTCTTCAGGATGGATGCTAAGGAAGCCGTCAAGGACGACAATGTGATAACAGGTACCTTTCTCGTAAATGATGTTTATGTGAGAGGATTATTTGATTCAGGCGCTGATAAGTCGTTTGTAGATAATAAGTTTTGTGAATTGTTGAAACTACCTGTAAAACTTTAAGTGTGAAGTATGAGGTGGAACTAGCAGATGGCACTTTAGAAACCGCTTCAACCTTATTAGATGGATGTTTCATATCCATTAAGAATCAGTCTTTTCCTTTGTCCCTACTTCCTTTAAAACTAGCTGGTTTCGACATTGTTTTGGGTATGGACTGGTTATCTCATAACCAGGCCCAGATTATTTGCAATAAGAAGCAAGTGATGATCAAGACTCCGTCTGGTGAATCACTTACTATCCAGGGAGATACCCAGTATGGGCTGCCCGAGAAAATGTCTATACTCAAAGACTCTAAGTGTTTGAAGAAGGGTTGTGTCATCTACATGGCACAAGTGATTATAGATGAGCCGAAGCCCAAGATTGGGGATATCCCCGTCATTTCTGAATACCCCGAAGTATTTCCTGAAGAACTACCTGGTTTGCCACCAGATAGGCAAGTAGAATTCAGAATTGACATTATTCCTGGATCAGCACCAGTTGCAAGGGCGCCTTATAGGTTGGCACCAACAGAGATGAAGGAATTGAGGACGCAGCTAGATGATTTGCTAGCCAAAGGTTTCATCAAACCTAGTTCGTCTCCTTGGGGAGCACCAGTTTTATTTGTCAAGAAGAAGGATGGATCGATGCGACTGTGCATCGACTACCGTGAGCTTAATAAGGTTACTATCAAGAATAGGTATCCTTTGCCTAGAATCGACGATCTGTTCGATCAAGTTCAAGGAGCAAGTTTCTTCTCGAAGATTGACTTGAGGTCAGGCTACCATCAATTGAAGATTAGAGATGAAGACGTGCACAAAACAGCATTTAGGACTCGTTATGGTCATTACGAGTTCCTAGTAATGCCTTTTGGGCTTACTAATGCACCGGCCGCGTTCATGGATCTCATGAATCGCGTTTGCAAGCCGCATTTAGATAAATTTGTCATCGTTTTCATCGACGACATTCTCATCTACTCAAAGAACCAAGCTGACCATGAGAAGCATCTTCACTGCATTTTGGAATTACTTCATAAAGAAAAGCTCTATGCCAAGTTCTCGAAGTGTGAGTTCTGGCTTCGAGAAGTCCAATTTCTTGGACATGTTGTTAGTGAGCGTGGTATACAAGTAGATCCCGCAAAAGTTGAAGCTGTCATGAATTGGCATGAGCCAAAGACGCCTACAGAAATACGTAGCTTCCTAGGTTTGGCAGGATACTATAGGCGATTCATTGAAAACTTCTCAAGGATTGCTGCACCCCTGACTTCGCTGACACGTAAGAAGATTAAGTTTGACTGGGGTCCTAAGCAGCAGGAATCCTTCGATATTCTGAAACAAAAGTTGAGAAATGCTCCAGTACTGACATTGCCTGATGGAATAGAGGAGTTTGTAGTTTATTGTGATGCATCACACACCAGGATGGGATGTGTGCTTATGCAGAAAGGCAAAGTCATTGCCTATGCTTCACGTCAGTTAAAGGTGCACGAAAAGAATTACACCACCCACGACTTGGAGTTGGGTGCCGTTGTATTCGCACTAAAACTGTGGAGGCACTACTTATATGGAATCAAATGTGTGATCTATTCTGATCACAAGAGCCTTCAACATCTGTTCAATCAGAAGGACTTGAACATGAGGCAACGCCGTTGGATGGAAACTCTGAATGATTACGATTGTGAAATAAGATACCATCCCGGCAAGGCGAATGTAGTCGCCGATGCCTTGAGTCGGAAGGAGAAGGTGAAACCCATCCGAATCAATGCCAAGCGCATGGAAATAAAGAACAATTTGATAGAAAGGTTGTTAGCGGCACAGAAGGAAGCTGTGTTGGAAGCTAACTATCCTAAAGAAAAGCTAGGAGTAACTGAGGAACAGTTATCTCTTAGTAAAGATGGAATTCTTAGATTGAATGGACGGATATGGGTTCCAATTTATGGAGGACTCCGAGATGTTATCCTCCAGGAAGCCCACAGCTCTAAATATTCTGTTCATCCTGGAGCTGATAAAATGTACCAGGATCTAAGGGCAAACTATTGGTGGATAGGCTTGAAGAAGTCTGTAGCTACCTATGTAGCTAAATGCTTGACGTGTGCGCAAGTCAAGGCAGAACATCAAAAACCGTCAGGTTTGCTACAACAGCCTGAACTTCCTACTTGGAAGTGGGAAATGGTAACTATGGATTTTATCACCAAGTTACCCAAGACAAGGAAAGGAAATGACACCATCTGGGTGATAGTTGACCGACTGACTAAGTCAGCACATTTCCTACCCATCAAGGAGACTTACAGCTCCGATATGTTAGCCCAACTGTACGTGGATAAGATTGTAGCTTTACATGGCATACCTGTGTCTATTATCTCTGACCGAGATACTAGATACACATCACATTTTTGGAAAAGCTTCCAACAATCTTTGGGCACACGTTTGAACTTTAGTACGGCTTACCATCCACAGACAGACGGTCAGAGTGAGCGTACTATTCAAACGTTGGAAGACATGCTTCGTGCATGTGCAATTGACTTGGGTGGTAGCTGGGATAAGCACCTACCATTAGTTGAATTCTCCTACAACAATAGCTACCATACCAGCATCAAGGTTGCGCCTTTTGAGGCATTATACGGTAGAAAGTGTAGATCGCCCGTTTGTTGGGCAGAAGTTGGAGATGTCCAATTATCTGGACCGGAGATAGTGTTCGAGACGACGGACAAGATTGCCCAGATTCGTGACCGTCTCAAAGCTGCCCGGGATAGGCAGAAGAGTTACGCTGATCCAAGTCGTAAGGATTTTCACTTCGAAGTAGGTGACAAAGTCCTACTTAAAGTGTCACCCTGGAAGGGAGTGATGCGATTTGGTAAGAAAGGTAAGCTAAGCCCGAGATACATAGGACCTTTCGAGGTTATCGAACGTGTCGGGTCAGTTGCCTATAAGTTAAACTTACCTGAAGAGCTCAGTAGTATACACAATGTGTTCCACATCTGCAATCTGAAGAAGTGTTTCGCTGACGAATCACTGGTTATACCCCATACAGATGTGCATATAGATGAGAGCTTGAAATTTGTAGAAAAACCTTTGTCGATCGAAGATCGACAGGTAAGGAAGCTTCGAAGGAAGCATATACCTTTTGTAAAGGTCAAATGGGATGCCCGTAGAGGTCCCGAGTATACGTGGGAGGTTGAGTCCACAATGAAAGAAAAGTACCCTTATCTGTTTCAGTAAATCTCGAGGTCGAGATTTCTTTTAAGGGGGTGAGGATGTAACACCTCGAAAATTTACGTCATATAATGTGTTGACATGTGTTATAGGTTTGAACGTGTGAAAGAATGTTCTTGAAGGACTAAAGTTGACAAACAGTGAAACTGTGTAAATATAAGGGTTCAAGGTGTCAACAATGAATAAATATACTTTACAATAACCCTACATAATGTTTATAACCTTAAACGAATGGATCATGGATCATACGAACCGAATTGTGAAAGAAAGTGAGAGATTACAAACTACAGGGGTTAAATGTGTCAACATGTTAAGTTATACCTCTGAGTGACCTTTTAGCAAACCCGAAGCCTTGTAATGATTAATTATGCTCACTAGAATCTACCATAAAAATTTCACCAAGTTTCGTTACCGTATGAGAAAGTTGTGATAAAATTCGTGTGTAAGGGTTAGAATCGTCAACATTGAAATTTAGGGCTTTTCGGGTGATCACAAAGTTACCCGAGGACTTGACAAAGTGGGTATAAGTATTAAAACCCCTATATGTAAGTATTAAAGCCTTAAAATGCAAGAAACAACTTGAAAACGACCTTTCGGAGGACCAAGGACCAAAATGCAATAACAAAAATCATGTGTGACTGATCTGATGGGCCACGCGGCCCGCCTCCCATATAACAAAAGCCCATGCGGGCCGCCTGCGACTGCCAGAAGCAGAAAAGAATGGCAGGTGGCTGTTTTCAGCTTCTAACCGACTTACATGCAAGTTTTTCGATACATTGGGCTGCCTAAGGTGGTTTTTAGCTTGTAGGACACATGTTGGTCATTTGGTAACACTCCTAGACTTATGTGTTGATGATCCAAGATGTTTGAATTCACATAAAAGACCACATTCTTTGCATTCATCTTGCATTCACTTCCTGATCATCTCTGGAGCATACAAGCAGATTCCAAGCATTCCAAATCATCCATTAGACAAGTGTAAGTACCCTTGACCTTCTCTATTTCAGTTATGCTTGGTTTATAGCCTAGAAATCAAACCGTCGTAACTACGGTTTGACTTCACGATAAAACACAAATGGTCCAGGGTTTTTTCGAATCGAAAGTTGTTATAATTTGGTAATCATGTGGGCTTTAAACCCTTAAAAGGGCACCCACTGATTCCATTCCTAACTAGGTCGTTTGTCGAGTCAAACGTTGTCCGAAAAAGTCAACAGAAATGGTAATTTCGTTTTAACACATGATTAGCGATGTAAAAGGCGTATAACCTATTTTATCATTCTTATAAACTGATAATAAGTATAAAAACTTGTCTACGCTTGTTTGATTCGACAACTTTCTGTTTTGAACCGATTCGGAACCGAAAGACGCAAAAGTTTGACTTTTGCTTTGACCTCAGTTCTGACCCGGTTTAGATAGGTTTAGACATGCCTTAAAGTTCCATTAGGACCTAGTTACATATGTGTATAACCCTCTGCGTTTATACCACATGAATCCTTAATTGTCCGATGTTTCCGTTAATCGCCTAAATATTGACCGTAATGCCCTTATGATCAAAAAACGAGATTTTTGGAGATATGAAAGTAAAATAATCTTAGTTACTGATTATTAAACTTGTCTGTAAATTTTCACATCAATCGGAGGTCTGGATTAGGAGTTATGCTTAATGACGTAATTATAGCGATTCTTAGTAATTAAATGACGTCATTAGCGTAAAACCTATCTAAACCCAATTTTTGACACCAAACCTTTTACCCACTGATGTAATATAATATTTTGGGATTTTTGAAGATTTTTAATTATTTTTAAACTGATCATAAGCTAGGATTAGTGCCTTGATTCGGTAAATACCGAATATACCCTTTTCGGGCATAAAATGAGTTTTACAAATCCTTTTGATGCCATTCCAATTGCTACTGATTTTAAATATTAAATGGAGTGTTTTGAACCTGTTTAACTGATCAGAAAACTCAGAATCCTATTTTAACCCGTACGTCGCTTAAAACGGCTTTATACGCGTATTATACGCATAGTTTGGGTTTAAAACTATTTTGACATATAAGACTTATAACCAAATATTATAACCTCTTAAAATAAACCATTTTACTGATTTAATCAGACCCGGATCACAGAAGATAAATTAATTCCTTTTATAATCTTTAAAATGACCAAAATACCCCTACGGGGCTTAATATGCGATTAAACTCGTTTTGGGCATAACGGAAGGTATCCTACTGATATCATGACATATTTAAGGCATGTTAACTTAGGAAACCTGTTTAGGACTCTTATGGTTACCCGTTACGCTTCATACGCGTTCGGTTCGGTTTATGTAACTAGTTTACATAAATTAGCCGAAACGGGTCAAACCTTATCGGTTTTATCTCAAAATCCAGAATGTGTATAATATACCCATATTAAGCAAGTCTTCAAACTTTTCGGGTCTAAATCACATTCTATCCGGTCTTCCCTTAATCGTGCGTACGAACTGTATCTTTAAAACTAACCGGTCTAAGCTTAAGCTTAACTAAAGACCCGTTAGGATTCTAATAGGTTATTATAAACCTTCGTTCCAGATTAGGAGAACCGGTAAAAGATACTTGCACTCGCTGATTTTGAATTATACTTACTCAGGTAAATACTTTTAACTTATTTTCCCTATACGGGCTTGGGGTACGGTATATAAAATACCGCTTGGTCGGGCATTGAATCTTTAATTGTATGATGGTTAAAGTATTGATATGTCTCGTTTAAATTGTTTTGTTTGCTTAAAGCCTTTGGGGGGTTAATGACCATGTCCCGGATATCCCTGGCATCATTTTATGAAATGGCCACGACCTTAGCACACAGGTGTAGGCATACACCTGTCAATGTCTCATATACATATTGTGGTGTGTCTATTGATCTTTAACCTGGCTCGATCCGGGCTACTGAACGCATAAGGAACATGTAAATCCTTTACAAGTTTATATATTTAAATAAGCATCCCAAGTTATAAAATATTATTTGTGCCTTGTGCCTTAAATGCATTTTCTTAAACTCTTTTCAAAATGAGTCGGTTGATTGTATTTACCAGTGTAAACTGACGTATTTTTCCTAAAAAGGTTAAGTGCAGGTACTACGCGAAATAGGCTGGCTTTTCTCCTAGCATCCACAATAAGTCTCGCCAGCTTGGATGTCATAAACTGTTGAACATTTGTTTCCTTTTTCTTTTGATCTACCTGTGGATTTATATTCGACTATTTGTGATACTTAATATTACAATATCTTTGGTTGAAATGAATCTATACTTTGCTTCCGCTGTGCATTTATATATTGTGTTGTTTGACTATTATGTTGCCAACCACGTCACGATACTCCCCTACCGGGCCCACCGGTAATACGTGGAAATTCGGGGTGTGACAAAAAGCGGGCTCATTAGCATCGGTTTGAGGAGGTGCAACTTCCACCGGGATTTCTTGGAGTTCTTCAAGAGGAGGTTCCGCCGGAATGTCGTCCCAACCGGTAGGATTGTGGATTCCAAGTGCTAGGTTCCAATCCTCTTGAGGGAGGATTGGTTCCATGGGAGGTGTCACAAGAATGTTTAACCTCTGGTGCAAGAGGTTTATTTCTTGAAAACTGTTTTCCAACCCCACCGAAAGATAATTGATACGGTCGATGAGGACCTCCTCTACCGAAGTCATCTCCTCAAGAGCTTCACGTAGTGCCATTACGTATCTTACGAGAGTTGCTTCAATCGATGGCCTCCTTTCCCTTCGACTGTTTCTGGAGTGCGCAGAAGAGGTTCCACTGTTTTGGCTAGACATTCTACGAAAATACACCAAAAATATTCCATTTTAATGAAACAGTACCACGGGCACGGCCCCGTGCTCAATGAGCACTGCCCCGTGTTCAACTTTCTGTAGATTTTTAGAACAAGGAACCTTGGGTTTTCAAATTATTTTCTCAATTTATGAAGCATTTTTTAACAGAAATAACTTAAAACCATGTTTTGTAACTTATTTTTAACAAGATTTCTTGAACAAAAATTCAACAAACATCATACTAAAGCTTGAAATCAAGCTTCAATAGAGGTGTTGTTGCAAGAAAGATGAAGAAGAAGGTAATAGATAAAAGAGGAAAGGACAAGATGCTTGTTAGAACCTTCTTTTAGAACATACCTAGGATGGTAAGACAGAAAATCCTTTCAAATCTCTGTCCCTGGATGGTCCAAATGTGCAGGGTTCTTGGCTGCATTTATAGAAAACGACAGCATGCTGGACACGGCCCCGTGTCGGCTGGACACGGCCCCGTGTGCAGGCAAGATCCTGACACGTTTTGTCTGTATTCTGACAAAAGTCAGAAGGGAATCTTTTGGTGGACACGGGGGCGTATTGACCTGGGCACGGCCCCGTGTCGGAAGGCTGTTTTATGAAGTGTGTCTATTTTCAAGGAACTTTTCCGGATCGGGCGGTTCCTTACTGGAGGGAACAACCACAAAGTGCCTAAGATACCTTAATTGTTCTAGATTAAGACGAGAACGCAAGAGGTTGTCGGTGTGGGTGATTCCTAGGCTATATGTAGGTGGACAAGTCCAACCCTTTTCCGGGCTCTCGTTAAAGAAGGTGTATGTCGAATCGCTCAGGTCTATGTATGCATCAAACGAAGTTGATGGGGAGTCCTTCACGGCACAGGGATGACTATCGCTCAAGTCCTCGCTAGAGTTAGAAGTATCGTCGGAAACAACGAAGTTGTTTGAATGCGTTTCCAACCCTTCTTCTTGGTTATCGTCTTGGAAAAGATTATTGAAATCTTTCCTAAGTTCTTTTAACCAATCAATAATTAGATCTTCTAGTTGAAATAATTCATCGAGAAGCATTTCTCCTAGAAAATCCGGTTGGGAGCATTCGAGGGAGAGATAAGGATTATTTTTACTTTCGCCCCTCTTAAGGATACTAGGAAATGATGGGTCTATATAGTGGGGTTTATAATTTAGAAAATAACATTCTAATTCCTTATGGTTACCACCACATAATTGACACCACATTGTACCATAAGAGTGCCGAAAGTAAAAAGTATCAGTATCACTCATGTTTGTGTCAGAAATTACCAACCGTCGGGATCTTACGGTTCTGTTTTCAGTAACTGAAACTTGGGCACGGGGGCGTGTTGAGTGGGCACGGCCCCGTGTTCAGCTACTGTCTGACTTAAAACAGGATTTCCAGTTCCAATGATTGGGCACGGGGCGAGTTCAGCGGGCACGGCCCGTGCTGAGTTCTGTAGAAGCTGAAAAATTAAGAAAAAATCCTAAAAAAATGAAAAATAAGAAAAAAGATTAGGCCGTTGATTCCTAACTTTCTTAAAATCCTTGTGTCCCCGGCAGCGGCGCCAAAAACTTGATGGGTGTTGATGTGTGTAAAATGCAACATATAAATTACATCAAATGAGGCATAAAACTAACCCTTTTTTAGTACTAATATTGGAAAAAGAGTGTTTTTGTCTTCCTTTTGTATTTTCAGGATTAAATGAGCTCAAAAACGCAAAAGAAGCAAAAAGACAGCTAAATCCAACATAAATACAAGAAAAGGAACATTAGTGGATTGCCCGAACCCTCAACGGCACCTTCCAAAGCAAAATAGAGAAAACAGAAGGCTGAACACGCCCCGTGCTCAGCCAGCACGGGGTCGTGCCCAAGAAGCAGCAGAAAAGACAAACCTATAGAAGCTTCTATTGCCCACCACGGGGGCCGTGCTCAGCGGACACGGGGGCGTGCCGAAAGTACTGCAGGCGCATTAATTGTAATTGCGAATTACAATTAATGAAGAGAGAGAGAGTGTCAGACAGGCACGGGGCCGTGCCCAGCGAACACGGGGCCGTGCCCAGGCCTCTGTTCAGCCTATAAATAGGAGTGCTTGGTTTCATTGCAACTCATCCCTTGGCACACCACCTCTCTCACACTTCATCCACCACCCACCACCATCACAACACCATCATCCACCACCATCATCCATTGTCCATCATAGAGTGTGTGAGTCGTCTCGGGATCCAAGATTGATCGTAAGAGTTCTTGACAATCAAGGCCATGTTTGCCTAAGTCTCTTACATCACTTGGTGAAGACAAAGTGTCTAGTATAATACTTTTTATTTCTAATCTTTTGCACTTTTTATTTGGTTTTGTATTAATGAATTTAATAACTAGTTACTTATGTTGAAGGTGATCTTTCCTTATCGTTTGTCCGTGGTGTCTTGGCATTATTTTACTGTCTATATAAAATAAAGGATTTTCACCATTCATATCTCCACAGTCTATATGGAGGTATGTTGGCTACCTGGTAGGGGGTTAAGGGAACGGTTTGGTAAAGGTCTTGCCATTGTTCAGCGTTTAGAGGTCCTGCAATGGACCTGGGTCAAATTTAGTAGGACCTCCTTCAATACTTCACGGTATTGGATGGCGGGGGTCCAAACTCTTTGATCCCCTCATAAGTTAACTACTATTAATACTATAACCCGGCTATTTAGGACTGTATCCCTGCTGACTCAGACTACTTAGTCGAGGGTAACGTCACCGCCAAAAGCGGGGCCTACCACAATACTGCATTAATAACTTAATTCATTATCTTCCAATAATCCACCCCTTTAGGATTGTATCCCTGCTGACTCAAACTACTGGGGTGAGGGTAACGTCACCTTCAAAAGAGGGGCCTACTACAATAACTAAGATAATCTCTTAATTATGTGCAAAAGTGCGGAAATAATCAAAGGTTATACTAGATACGAGTCGGAACCAAGTGATTCATCTTGTCTATCTGTTTTTATTTTATTTTTATTTTCAGCATTTTAGTTAGTTTTTATTTTTCTTAGTTTAAAACATTTTTCTAAACTTTTATTTTTGGTTAGACGTTGAGGATAAACCGGTACTAAAAGCTCTTGTGTCCTTGGACGACCTCGGTATCTTACCAACGCTATACTACACTCAACGATGGGTGCACTTGCCCATATGTGTGTTTAGTGTTAGTGAAATATCGTGTTTTATAAATTTAAAACTTAGCTAAAATAAGTGTTAAAAAGGGCTTAAAATATACACCTAAAATACAACACTTTCACGCACATCAAGTTTTTGGCGCCGTTGCCGGGGACACAAGGATTTTAAGAAAGTTAGGAATCAACGGCCTAATCATCTTTTATTTTTCTTTTTTATTTTTCTAGGATTTTCTTAATTTTTCAGCTTCTGCAGAGCTCAGCACGGGCCGTGCCCGCTGAACACGCCCACGTGCTCAATTATTGGAACTGGCAATCCTGTTTTAAATCAGACAGTAAGCTGAACACGGGGCCGTGTCCACTCAACACGCCCCCGTGCCCAAGTTTCAGTTACTGAAAACAGAACCGTTAGATCCCGACGGTTGGTAATTTCTGACATAAACATGAGTGATAGTAATTATTTTTACTTTCGGCACTCTTATGGTACGTGGTGTCAATTATGTGGTGGCGAACATGAAGAAGTAAAATGCTACTTCCTAAATTATAGGCCCCACTACATGGACCCACGATCTTTTCACAACCTTAAGAGGGGCGAAAGTAAAAATAAGCACTATTTCTCCCTCGAATGCGCCCAGCCAGATATTCTAGGGGAAATGTTCCTTAGCGAATTATTTCAACTTGAAGAGCTAATTCTGAAATGGATAGAAGAGCTTAGGAAGGATTTTATTAATCCGCCCCAAGACGATACCCATGAAGAAGTGTTGGAACCGCATTCCGACAACCTCGTTGCTCCCGAAAATACCTTCATACCTAGCAAAGACTTGGACGATAGTCGTCCCTGTGTCGATTGTGCCGTGAAGGACTCTCCATCGACTTCGTTCGGTGCATACATAGACCTGAGCGATTCGGCATATACCTTCTTTAACAAGAGCCCGGAAAAGGGTTGGACTTGTCCACCTAGAATGAAAATAGGAATTACCCTCACCGACAACCTCTTGCGTTCTCGCCTTAGTCTAGGACAATTAAGGTATATTAGGCACTTTGGGGTTGTTCCAACCAGTAAGGAACCACCCGATATCGGGGAGATCCTTGAATTAGCAAAACTCCATAAAACAGCCTCCAGACACGGGGCCGTGTCCAGGTCAGCACGCCCCCGTGCTCAATAAAAAGATTCTCTGCTGATTTGGTCAGAATACGGACAAAATGTGTCAGGATTTTCTCTGAACACGGGGCCGTGTCCAGTCAACACGGGGCCGTGCCCAGGGCGCTGTCGTTTTCTTTAAATGCAGCCTGATTCCTGCTCATTTTGACCACTTCAATTGACAGAGATCTCTGGAATTTTCACTCATACCATCCTAGGTAAGTGTCAAAAGAAGGTTCCAAGGGACCCTCTTGTCCTTTCCACTTTTATTCATTTCCTCCTCTTTCAAAAATTTTCAAAAGTTCCTCCATGGAAGCTTGGAAATCCTTTGATTCCAATCCTCTATGTGAAGTTTGTAAGATTATTTGCTAAAGATTCTGGGCTAAAGTTAGTTGAATAACTTTACTTTAAATTATCCGAGCTTAAAACCCAGATAACAATCATAAAAATAATTTAAAACTCCAAGAGTCTTTAGCCAAAAATCCTGCAGACAAATGGACACGGGCCGTGCTCAACGAGCACGGGGCCGTGTCCAGGGGCTCCGTTTTGTAAAAATTTAGTCCCCTTCGGTTTTCTTCACAGAAAATGGCAAGCAGAACAAGCGGATCATCTTCAAGAAATAACCGACAAGGGAGGAGATCTTCAACAGCAGAAGATTCTCTTGTAAACTATGTTTACGCTCTAAGGGAGGCTATTGATGAAATGACGGGAGTGGAAGAAGCATTGGTCGACCGTATCAACCATCTTACCGTGGGGCTGGAAGGCTGTCTCCATGAAGTAAACCTCTTGCACCAGAGGTTGAACCTTCTCGCTTCCCCGCCTTTGGTACCCATAATAACCCAAAGGGCGTGGAACGTGGTGCCCGAAGTTGTCATTCCAGCTGAATGGTACGCCATGCACCAAGAGGTTCCTCGAAGAGTGGTGCAAGGAGTCCCGGTGAATGTTCCCCCTCAACCACCAACAGCAGAAGAAAACGAAGCCGCATTCTTCCTCCCTAGGGAGATCGAAGAATGGCTTTAAACAAAGTTTAGGAAGGAACTCGTTCAGCTAAAAGTCCTACTCTATCGGGAAATCATTCTCGAAATTTTCCTATATTGGTAGAACTTCTTATGATAACCTCGTGTACTCGCTGACCTATCTAGTTAAGTTTTAATTTTAGTTTAATTTAGGATTATGTAAGTTCTCTCTATGATGAAATGAAATGATGGTTTTAATGTTTGGATGGTTTGTAATAAGTAAAACACACTCATGGTGGTAAAGGATGAAAAGGGGAACGAGAAAAATGATCCCATGCACAAGAACGAGGCAACCCGACAGTTTTCTCCCTTTCAGAAGGTTCAACACGGGCCGTGCCCAACCAACACGGCCCCGTGTCGAACCACCTGCAGAAAACGCCCAGTACAGGTAACTGGACACGGGCCGTGTTCACCCAACACGCCCCCGTGTCCAGACTTCTGTTCCTCTTATTTCAATTTTGTTACTGGCACTTAAACACGGGGCCGTGCCCGGATAACACGGGGCCGTGTTCAGTGCCCAGTAACACAAATTTTTGCTTTTTAAACACTATTTTACACATCTAATCAACCTGAAAATTTATTTTTGGGACACATTGAGGACAATGTGTAATTTAAGTGTGGGGGGGATGCTAAAACCTTGAATTTTGCAAGTCCTAAATACAAGCCTTACACAAAACTCTATTGGAACCGCTAATCACCCCAAATTTTTTCAAAAATTTCATTTTTTTTACTTGTCTAGGTTTAACTCGGGAAATTCAAGCTCTCAAAAAGGTTATATTTTTACAAATTTACAACCGATAGCGTAGTGATAAAAAGAACCAACATAAGAAAATTATGAAAAGGCATGACAAACTTATTTAAAATTTGATTATATATACTTGATCACATAAAAACCCATTCCCACAAAAGTGAGTTTTGAGCCTTTATTGAGCACACAATTTCATATCATTTGACTAAATGCTCATTTTTCGTTTCTTGTGTGAATAGCCGCTTGGTTCTTACGACTCTAGAACTTGCCATGACAATACATTCCCGGTCCTTATCAACTTAAACCCGAGTAAGTAAATGATAGAGGCATTAGGACTAACCCTTTTTCATTTCTACACCATTATTTTTCTTTTTTTTCACCACCTACCCAAAAAATCCCCCTAGTTAGCCCCTTTGAGCCTAAACCTTTTCGTTTCATCACCCAAAACAAAAAACCCTTTCACCCACCAAAACCTTTTTCATTTTTAACCCTTTATTTTAGTAACAAGTTCGGTTCTTCGAAAAAAAAAAAAAATGAAGCAAAAAGAAAATAAACAAACAAAGTAATCAAAAATAACTTTGTTTGAATAAAAGCTTCATCAAAAATAAAAAGTTGCAAAAATACGAAAACCGACACTTGTTACGCTTTTTAGCCCTTTTTCTACTAACCACTAACCCAACCACCTACCTTTAACCCTAGCCAACCCTTAACCCACAAAGTCCTCTTGATATCTACAAAGGTATAAAAGTTAAAAAGGAGGAGGATTGATTTCTTGGCAAGCCTATGGTAGGAATAAGTTCCATGCCGCTCTCGAGTGATTCACTAAAAATACACCTTCGGCCGAGTGTGAGTGATTTCCCCGCGAGGTATGTGAACTTGTATATAAATAGAATTTTAAAAAGGCATGTTATGCCCAAATAAGTAATTTCTTTTATGAACAGTTCTAAATAAATCATTACGAATAGGAGTGTAAATAAATAAAAATAAAACCCCCAAAAAAAAAAAAGATCTTGGAAATCCCGACACTCTATGACAAGCCCAAAACCTTCTCTTCTACCTATTCCATTTGGGAGTGTAAGCCAAATATTAAAGAGTTTTGCTTGAGGACAAGCAAAAGTTCAAGTGTGGGGGTATTTGATGTGTGTAAAATGCAACATATAAATTACATCAAATGAGGCATAAAACTAACCCTTTTTTAGTACTAATATTGGAAAAAGAGTGTTTTTGTCTTCCTTTTGTATTTTCAGGATTAAATGAGCTCAAAAACGCAAAAGAAGCAAAAAGACAGCTAAATCCAACATAAATACAAGAAAAGGAACATTAGTGGATTGCCCGAACCCTCAACGGCACCTTCCAAAGCAAAATAGAGAAAACAGAAGGCTGAACACGCCCCGTGCTCAGCCAGCACGGGGTCGTGCCCAAGAAGCAGCAGAAAAGACAAACCTATAGAAGCTTCTATTGCCCACCACGGGGGCCGTGCTCAGCGGACACGGGGGCGTGCCGAAAGTACTGCAGGCGCATTAATTGTAATTGCGAATTACAATTAATGAAGAGAGAGAGTGTCAGACAGGCACGGGGCCGTGCCCAGCGAACACGGGGCCGTGCCCAGGCCTCTGTTCAGCCTATAAATAGGAGTGCTTGGTTTCATTGCAACTCATCCCTTGGCACACCACCTCTCTCACACTTCATCCACCACCCACCACCATCACAACACCATCATCCACCACCATCATCCATTGTCCATCATAGAGTGTGTGAGTCGTCTCGGGATCCAAGATTGATCGTAAGAGTTCTTGACAATCAAGGCCATGTTTGCCTAAGTCTCTTACATCACTTGGTGAAGACAAAGTGTCTAGTATAATACTTTTTATTTCTAATCTTTTGCACTTTTTATTTGGTTTTGTATTAATGACTTTAATAACTAGTTACTTATGTTGAAGGTGATCTTTCCTTATCGTTTGTCCGTGGTGTCTTGGCATTATTTTACTGTCTATATAAAATAAAGGATTTTCACCATTCATATCTCCACGGTCTATATGGAGGTATGTTGGCTACCTGGTAGGGGGTTAAGGGAACGGTTTGGTAAAGGTCTTGCCATTGTTCAGCGTTTAGAGGTCCTGCAATGGACCTGGGTCAAATTTAGTAGGACCTCCTTCAATACTTCACGGTATTGGATGGCGGGGGTCCAAACTCTTTGATCCCCTCATAAGTTAACTACTATTAATACTATAACCCGGCTATTTAGGACTGTATCCCTGCTGACTCAGACTACTTAGTCGAGGGTAACGTCACCGCCAAAAGCGGGGCCTACCACAATACTGCATTAATAACTTAATTCATTATCTTCCAATAATCCACCCCTTTAGGATTGTATCCCTGCTGACTCAAACTACTGGGGTGAGGGTAACGTCACCTTCAAAAGAGGGGCCTACTACAATAACTAAGATAATCTCTTAATTATGTGCAAAAGTGCGGAAATAATCAAAGGTTATACTAGATACGAGTCGGAACCAAGTGATTCATCTTGTCTATCTGTTTTTATTTTATTTTTATTTTCAGCATTTTAGTTAGTTTTTATTTTTCTTAGTTTAAAACATTTTTCTAAACTTTTATTTTTGGTTAGACGTTGAGGATAAACCGATACTAAAAGCTCTTGTGTCCTTGGACGACCTCGGTATCTTACCAACGCTATACTACACTCAACGATGGGTGCACTTGCCCATATGTGTGTTTAGTGTTAGTGAAATATCGTGTTTTATAAATTTAAAACTTGGCTAAAATAAGTGTTAAAAAGGGCTTAAAATATACACCTAAAATACAACACTTTCACGCACATCAGGTGTCAAGTGTTATATATATTAGGTGTATATTTTAAGCCCCTTTAACACTTTTTAGTCAAGTTTTAAATTTATAAAACACGCTATTCACTAACACTAGACACTCATATGGGCAAGTGCACCCATCGTGAGCGTAGTATAGTGTTGGTAAGATACCGAGGTCGTCCAAGGACACAAGAGCTTTTAATACCGGTTTATCCTCAACGTCTAATCAAATCAAAAAGTTTAGAAAAATGTTTTAAACTAAGAAAAATAAAAACTAACTAAAAATGCTGAAAATAAAAATAAAAACAGATAGACAAGATGAATCACTTGGTTCTGACTCGTATCTAGTGTAACCTTTGATTATTTCCGCACTTTTGCACTTATTAAGAGATTATCTTAGTTATTGTAGTAGGCCCCTCTTTTGAAGGTGACGTTACCCTCATCCCAGTAGTTTGAGTCAGCAAGGATACAATCCCAAAAGGGTGGATTATTGAAAGATAATTAATTAAGTTATTAATGCAAATTATGGTAGGCCCCTCTTTTGGAGGTGACGTTACCCTCGACTAAGTAGTATGAGTTAGCAGGGATACAGTCTTAAATAGCCGGGTTATAGTATTAATAGTAGTTAACTTATGAGCGGATCAAAGAGTTTGGACCCCCGCCATCCAATACCGTTAAGTATTGAAGGAGGTCCTACTAAAATTGACCCAGGTCCATTGCAGGACCTCTAAACGCTGAACAATGGAAAGACCTTTACCAAACCGTTCCCTTAACCCCCGACCAGGTAGCCAACATACCTCCATATAGACCGTGGAGATATGAATGGTGAAAATCTTTTATTTTATATAGACAGTAAAATAATGTCAAGACACCACGGACAAACGATAAGGAAAGATCACCTTCAACATAAGAAACTAATTATTAAAGTCATTAATACAAAACCAAGTAAAAAGTGCGAAAAGATTAAAAATAAAAAGTATTACACTAGACACTTTGTCTTCACCAAGTGATGTAAGAGACTTAGGCAAACATGGCCTTGATTGTCAAGAACTCTTACGATCAATCTTGGATCCCGAGACGACTCACACACTCTATGATGGACAATGGATGATGGTGGTGGATGATGGTGTTATGGTGGTGGATGATGGTGTTATGGTGGTGTGGGTGGTGGGTGAAGTGTGAGAGAGGTGGTGTGCCAAGGGATGGTTTGAGCTTGAGCCAAGCACTCCTATTTATAGGCTGAACAGAAGCTCGGGCACGGCCCCGTGTCCAGTGGGCACGGCCCCGTGTCCACATCCTTCTCTTTCTTCATTTAATGCAGCTTTGTCTTATTAGTTGACCACGCCCCCGTGTCCGCTGAGCACGACCCCGTGTGCAGAAGAATCTTTGTACTATGAAGATTTGCCTAGATTGTGCGAATCTTATAGTTGACCACGGCCCCGTGTCCGCTGAGCACGGCCCCGTGGTGGGCAATAGAAGCTTCTACCACTTTGTCTTTTCTGCTGACACTTGGGCACGCCCCCGTGCTGGCTGAGCACGGGGCGTGTTCAGTCTTCTGTTATCTTGTTTTGCTTGGGAAGATGCTGTCGTGGGGTCGGGCATGTCACGTCTTGTTCCTTTTCTTGTATTTATGTTAGATTTTGATGTCTTTTTGCTTCTTTTGTTAATTTGAGCTCATTTAATCCTGAAAATACAAAAGGAAGACAAAAGCACACTTTTCCAACATTAGTACTAAAAATGGTTAGTTTTATGCCACAATTGATGAAATTTATATGTTGCATTTTGCACACATCAATATACGAAAAAATGTTGAACCCCACATGCACGTTGTGGTGCGTTAACTCACAAAATTTAGAACGAAACGAAAAACTTGGGAAAGATGAAAAGTATGGTGGACCAAAATTGAAAATAAAAAAGAGTTGGGATTAAATTGGAAAAGATGAAAAACTTTGGGTCAAAAGTAAAAAAACAAAGGGTCTAAATTGCAAAATTAAAGTTATTTATTAATTTTAGTTAAAGATAAGGATAAAAATAAGTGATATCTATATATTGGTTATTAATTAATATTAATATTCAAAAAAATTATTAAACAAATATAAATAAAATTTATGAGGTTGAAGGAGAGAATGCCATATGGCCTTAATCGGAGTCTTTTATTATAAGTTAGATTAAACTAATAATATTTAGTAGGAGGTTATCTATAATATAAGATATTAAATTAAATATTATTTAGTAGGAGGATTATCTATAATTATTTAAAAGAGATTAAATTAAAATAATAATTATCTATAAGAGATGGCCTAATATGATGACAAGTGTCCCTAAAGTGGTTTCTTTTATTATATAGTACTAGGTGGACACCCGCCCGACGGGCGCGAATACATCGTAAACATTTAATGTAAGCCTACGTTTATATGTAAAATATGATGTGAAATTATTTAATGAATTCACATTCGCGTTATACTTAAGAATACATTAATAACATTTATATGTAAACCTAACCGAAGTACGTAAAAGCCCCTGCGGATTCTGTCATTCCCAACTTGTCGACTAATTAAGTTTAAACACAAGAGAAACATAACGAACCCACAAAACATGTTTACTAACACAAATATTCTTTGTTTATAAATCTGGTCCAAGCCCAAACCTTGTTTATTAAATGTGGTTCAAGCCCAACACATGTTTATTAAATCTGGTCCAAGGCCCATATGTTGAAACAATATTCATGTGTATTTATTGATCAAATAAAACATTGTATCAAAATGACTTGTTTCCCAAATATCCTTTTAAAGTACCTTTAAATAACATGATTTGATATCATGATTGCCACTTAATCTTTACTTTGATAAGTCACATTTAGAAGATATATATCAGTATCATAACAAAATCCAATATCGCTTCATACAAACAAAATGGTCTAATTAAGTTATAGACATACAGACTGAAAACATCAATGAGTAGCATAGCAAAGCATACGATAATATACATAAACAAAGGTACTTGTTCAAAACACAAATGTTAACCAACCAACAAAAGCTTAGTACATATCAACCACCACTTAACTACGCATTATAGATATATAGAGTTTTACTAATCGGATCGGACGTTTTTCAATATTATGGTGTTTTTTGAAGTAAAAAAGGTGAAATCAAGCATCACACCATCAATCAAGTTGTTGTCAGCCATAAATTTTTGCCAGTTCTCGACAGAATAACGAATCGCACATCCGTTTTTTTCAATCTTGGCTGTGTAAACAACAACATTTCCTTCCAAGTTCTGAACTTTCAATGGATGTTTCTTCTTCGTAAACCCGGCTCGATTAGCAACTTCGACAGGAAGACGCTGCATTTACAAACGTACATTAAAAATCAAAGTTGTTTAAAATTATTTAATAATTACTAAAATGTAAATCGAAAGTTTAAGAAACGAAAAATCATACCAGCCTATATTCTCCTTTTCGTGTAAAGTCAAAATTTTCAGCATCTAGGTGAACATTCCCTGTTTGACCTTTCTTCGGGAGGCTATGCTTCTTCAATCTGGAAGTGCCAACCGAGGGTACATTTTGCTTTACCTATATGATTGGTTAAACATATAAGTAATATTATTCTTATGACAATCATTAGGATTAAAAGTTTAGATGATGATGTGCCATTAATAATACAAAGTAAATACTTATGATGGTAAAAAAACAAAAATAGTATAATACAGAAAAAATAGCCTATTGAAAGATATGGTGATATTTAACACGGGTACATACCTTTGGAGTGCAATCAATAACATCTTGTTTCCTTTTCATTGGTTTCACAACTTCTTCGTTAATGATGATACATTTTTCTTTATGAATGTCAGGAAGCTTTGTCGATACACATATCAAATTATCATAAATAAACCACTTGATTATGTGACATCGTTAAATTTCCTATGAATTGTAACCATTATAAAGATTTATTGCAATATAAGATTACCTTGTTGACTGTTATTTGTTCATGTTGAAAGGTGTGGCCAGAATGTATATCATATGCCTATCAAAAAAACATTGAAGTAAATTATGGGTAAGTAATTAATAAAATCATGTGTATATAAGAAAAATAGATAATTACCTTGTCTAACTTATCAACAAACTGATCATGACTTATTTCAACGACCACATCATCATCAGAATCAACTATGTCACTCAAAACAACAGGAATACAATCTCGATAAACTGATAACTGAAAGGCAACGTTATCAATCTTATTAAAGATCAATACATCTTCATCAAAGATTTTAAGCCTTTCGCAAAGAGTCAGCCATCCATTTGTGAATGCATAGCAGTTATGTATTTTAGCAGATTCCACACTCCAGCGAGTACCAGCAGCTAGTATTTGATAGGTGCCGTTTAGTGTATGTTTTTTATAAAACTTTTTAATAAAAGCATCTGGAATTACCTGTATTAAATGAAACATGTATCATAAGTTACTACGCATGTTGTTTCGATATATAATAAATAAAATGTATACAATTAGATTAATAATGTGCGAAAGGAAAAAAAATATACATACAGTTAAGCCCAATTGCGAGTATCGCTGATATGTGAAGTACGATTCACCGCATACACCGTCAATAAAACACGAAAGTTCAAACACATCATGTCGAATAGGTTTGAAAACCAACAGTGAATCCTTTGACAATTTAAGGCCTTTAACAACTGTTGCCCAACTATCAGCCAAAGCCGGTCTAGACTCTAATGTTTTCATGCTTACGGTCCAAGACTTACCACATTCATGACGGATCTGGAGATCAATACGTGGCCATGGTCGACCCCAATGGTTATAAACAAAAGTGAGAGGTAACTCCTGAATACAAAGATAGTACTATTAAGTATATAAAATAAATATTATATGAATTAGGCTATTAAACATCAGATTATTCAGTAAAACATAAATAATCATACCAGCTTTAAAGATTTCGGGTCTTCTAGAATCTTCACAAACGATAAATTCATGATTTCACCTGAATTATTAACATATATATAATAGATCTTACATTAATTAACATAGCTGATTGAACATAAAGGTTAAGAATAAAAAATACAGATTCTTGAATTATCATTCATATATCAAACAAATAACACATCTACAAATAAAAAAAATACTTTCCGCTTCATAGTGAAAATAATATTAAATATATTTATAAACTATAATTCATATCAAAATCGGCCTAAAACACCATTGAAATTCCTTGTGGAAGTACACAAACTCTTATTGAACATAGAAACTATACAAACTCTTCAAAGAAAAAAACATGGAATTATACAACATTCATACTTGTGGAAGTAAAATTGAAGATAAATATGGTTCATTTAGTTTGTGATTAAAGATTTTGTAGTGAAATTCCGATAGCATCATAACAACAGAGACGTTTGAAGAGATTGAAGGTGCAAATACTTACGGTTGGGGAATATGATGCGATGAAGGAAGATTGATGACCTGATTTTGATTTTAGCAAACTCTTGTTTGAAACCCTAAGATTGATATATGTTTATGAGGAAAATATTGTAACAACATTGATAAAAGGAAAACGGTGAACTAAATATCGAAGGAAGTTGCCGTTCAAAAAAAAAAAAACAAATATCGAAGTAAGTTAAAAAGATGGTGATGATGAATTCATGTTTCCAATGCAAATCAAATCAACTTTAAAATAAAAAATTCAACTAATTATAAAATACAATATTAATATTAACATTATAATATAATGAACGGAAATTATATGTGATTTAATTTAGGATGTTTATATTTATATTTATCTTTAAATTTGTATATACAAACATAACAATAACAATAACAATTTCACAGGATCGAGGTTTTAGAAATATAGAAAGTTTTTAAATAATTTAACACCATGTCTAGTACCACATAAAATGTTAAAATTATCATATGAATAAATATTTAAATCCTTTTTAAAAAAGGATTTGGAAATATAACACTTTACAAAAGTGTTAAGTTGAAAATTGTATTTAACCGAGTTGATGTCACACCGCGCGTTGCGGCGGGGACGATGGCGATTTGATGATTGGCTTTCTTGTTTGCCATACATGATACATGTCTAAATCGCCACATAGGTCGAACTTGTCACACATTTATTTGTTTATAACTTTGATTTTGAAAATGTTGTAAAGTTATTTTTAAAATCTTCTATAAGTATGTCTAAGTTTTAAAAAACTTAAACAAAATAAGCTTTTAAAATATTTTTTCCTATTCGGAAAAACCAAGGTGTGTATATATTGAAAAATCATAATTAAATGCTTTTGTGATTTTAAAATAGTAAAAAAATAAACAAATTCCATTAAAATCAATGTATATAGAACATGCATTAAAAATTGGAAAATAAATTGAAAAAGATAAAAAGAAAATCAAAGTTTAACTTTTCCTTATTTATTTATTTATTGTTTTGTTTTGATAAAACTGTGCCGCCTCGTTACCAAAATAATGAAATACAACACATATTTTTTTATTCCAACAAAACTTTGGATTTCGATGTTCTTCAAATTTCATTTTGATGTGTTTTGATTAAATCAACATGATTTTGATTTTAGTTCCAATTCATCCGGCCACAGAATCCTTGCGATACTATGTTCTTTAGTTTTTTTCTTGAAAAGTATCGAAAATTGATCAATCAACCTGGTTCATTCATCTCCATATATATGAGATATCGATTTGTTCAAAAACAATAATAGACTGCATCAATCAAACCCAATAAATTGTTATTCAATATAGAACGTTTATCACATATCCAATTTAGAAATCAAATAGTTTTAATCCCTCTATAATACGTGTTTGGCTACTTATCATATAAGAACATACTAATCCATAATGAATATATCAGTTCCTTCCACATTCAAGAAAAAAAAATTCATGCAATTATTTGATGATAGCCCACTACAGGTACATATAATCCATTTGTGTGCCACATGAAAAAAAAAATCAATATGTACGGAATCATTAGTTCTTGTAATTGCACATAATCCCATAAATCATATTGCATGTCAATAAATTTTATGAGCAACAAATATTTCAAGCAATCTTAATATAGAACAACTAAACTCATGTTCTTTACATGACGAACATACTAATCCGTTATAATCAATGTTCATCTTTGTTTCTATTCATTAATCGAAATTCAAAGGTTTAATAAACTATCTTGTAGTTCAAACTTATGATGTTTTAATAATTAAAATCATAATTAACATCCATTGATGTCATCTTTCATAAATTAGACCGATAAAAAAACATCACATGTAAGACAATATGCATCTAAGTGTCATATATATTGATAATTGCATGCAATATTTCTACCGATCTTAAAGACGGAATCACAAAGCGTACGTCGTTTAACGATTGTGAAATTGTATTTATAGTCAATCGCTAAATTGCATAGACGAACAGAAGACCAAGTCCTCATAAACGAATCTTGATGTCGCTCATGATAAACAAATCTTGATGTCGCAATTCAAGAAGGATAAATAACTACAAACAGAAAAGGCATATGCGTGAACCGATCGAACAAAATTTAAAAGTTAACGCTTTGAAAATGATAATCCAATATCCCAATGTATATGCAGATTCAAAATAAAAATAACAATAAGCATGGTATTCGTGAAGAAATAAACGATAATCACGGAAACACAAATGATTGAATAGATTGTAAAGTATGCCGGTTCAATAAAGAAAATAGCGATGAACATGGAAATCACGATTCTAAAGAGAAAAAAATGAAAATCATAGGAAAAAACTATGATTCATGAAGCGATTGGACAGAATTAAACAATTACGTTTGATGACAATCGTTGGTAGTTTGGGTTTGATTTGAGTACGAAAAGGATTTGAATATGTGAAAGAATGTGACCAATCGGTGGAAGCGGTTTGTAATGATAAAAACAACGCACTTAGAATATTTAGATTTACTTGATACATTCTATATCCTACATTTTCAAAGTTGATCAACAGTAACTATAGGTTGAAAACCAATCAAAGGCTGCCACTTATATTCCAATAACTTTTTTTTTTTTCTGTTTTACAGCATAAAAGTTATATATATAGAGGAACAAACATAATTCACTACCAAAATCTAAGTAGATCAAGTGGTTAGGTTGTTTTACTTTGTAATGGAGAGTACAAGAGTTCAATACTAACAGCTAGCATTTATAAATGGTTTTTTAAAAATACTATTATAGTATAACTATAATAATAAATCTATATTAATTGCCTATTTCTATAATTTTCACCACTAATATTTAGTAAAGTTTATATTTATTTATATTTTAACAATCATTATTATTATTAAATACTTTATTTCCCTTTTAATTTTTAAATCATTTATCATTTAAACTATAAAATATAAGTTTTTAACTCATTTAATTTAATTTTCTTTAAATAGGTTGTGTTTGTGAACTTTATAAAAATGTATAAATGTGCGGTTGTTTTTAGTTCGGTATAAATTTCGTTTTTAAAATTTTTGATCGGTATAAAACATGTGTTGATATTCTTTTAGACATATTACGGCTTTATGATTTTAGGTTTCCTCTTTCAGTCACTAAGTCACTATAGCGAGTGTTGTTACCATAACCTACCGAAATGATACTGACTGAATTCCCCGCTGCGGAGCGCGGGTATTCCCACTAGTTAAATAACACTTACTACATTGAATAACATTCTTAAATAACAGAAGGGGCATGACGGTGTGATCTGACGGTTTATTTTGTGTTTATGCAACGGTTGAATAGCTTGTGGGAATTTGGTTGGTAATTGTATAAGAGTATAATCCTAATAAGTGTGCAAAATTAATAAATAGTTTTTAGATATGTCTATCTATTACAGTTTTACAGTTAATATATATACATATTGATTTATAAATGTAATATATGCCAATAAGGATAGAATTGTTAATTATTATCAAGTTTGGATAAAAATATATATCATAAATAATATAAGATGATGAGTAGTAAAAGTGATAGTAAATAAAAATGTTACATATTCAATCACAATAAATTTGATACGAAAAACATATTAATACTAAAGTGTATCCTGTGAACGGTCTCTTCAAAAGATGCTACGTTATATAGTCCTTGAAAGGTCTCAACGTCTTGTAAGTATTGAAAATCTTTCGTGTCAATTTTTATTTCAATAATACTACCCCATTCGGTCATAAAAGACCAAGTTTCTCCTCCTTTATCAACTAACTTGTTAAGCCATGACTCAAATGAAATTACTTTTTCATGGTTCGGATAATAGTTAAAACTATCAGTTTTTAAACATGTATACTATTTTTTAGAACAATACACTAAAATAACATTCATTTTTATTAGATAAAAGGAACATGTTCACAGGATGTTCAAAAGATCATACCACATTACTTAATACATGAAAAGACTTTTGTCCAAAATGCTATTTAGTTTTACATCAAAAGATCATACCACATTACTTAATACATCAAAAGATCTAATGGTTACGACCTTTCACTGTTCAACATTCATAATTACAGTTTTTGTAGAACTTCCTTGTAGACCGCATTAGTAGTAGTTTTACAAAATTTTTGATCCATGTCACAGATTAAAATCTTCAAACCCTTCCGGCTTTTTACTCGAGATACCGCAACATATAGTTGTCCATGACTGAAAACCGGACGTGGAAGGTACAATCCGACACGTTCAAGGGATTGTCCTTGACTTTTATTGATCGTCATCGCAAAGCAGACTGATAGTGGGAATTGTCGACGAGCAATTTTCACTGGAATTCTTTTATCGGAAGGAGTTATTTTCAACCGTGTAATCAAAGTGTGATGACCTATGTTCATTCCTGTGATGATCTTTGCTTCTATTACAACTTTTCCAAGCTTTGTTACTTGTAGTCGTGTGCCGTTACACAAACCATTGGCTTGATCAATGTTTCTAAGTAACATTACTGGAGCACCAACTTTGAGAACCAATTTATGGTTAGGTAACCTGACAAACGCAGATTATTTAATACGTCCGGAGGAAACAACGCCATGTTAAGTTCGGACTGTTGCTCAGATTCACATAAAGTGTCTGAACTAAGATATACCTTCTCCTCACCAGGCATACTGTCTAACAATTGTGTATTAATTGAATCAACGACGTCATTGGTGGGTGCAAGAATAGCTCTTTGCTGGAAATAGTTTAAATCACCCAAAAATTTATCTATTTCTGAATATGTGAATGAAATCAATGAAGCAATAGGATTAACTTCATCTTTGATAAGTAAATCGTCAGGAATTTCAATTTCTGCCTCTCCATCATTTTGATCACCAAGCAAACCATCACCGAGTTTTAATATCCATTCTGCAAAATCCTTGGTTTCTTGTAAATTACTTGGTTGGGTACCCACTTTTAGCCTCATGTTTTCAGTTAGTTTTAGTACCTTACAATGTTTCCATAGATAAGATGAATCCAATGAAGCATTTACAATCATGCTTCTAGTACCCTTTGGAATGACTGGAAGTATTTGCCTAAAATCACCGCCCAACAGAACAACCTTTCCTCCAAATGGCTGTTTTTGCATCCTCGGATTACTTGAACAGGCGATATCCTTCATTGTCCGATCAAGGGCTTCAAAACAATGCTTGTGTGTCATTGGAGCTTCATCCCAGATTATCATCTTCGTTTGTTTAATTAAGCCGCCTAACTCACTATTCGGTTCTATGGAACATATAGAATCTTCGTTAATATTTATTGGGATTACAAACCTTGAATGGGCCGTTCTACCACCGTCTAAAAGAAGCGATGTAATCCCACTGGATGCAACATTTAAAACCACTTCTCCTTTCGATCGTAACGCCGCTGCAAAGGTTTTCCAAAGGAATGTCTTACCAGTACCGCCGTAACCATATACGAAGTATAAACCTCCAACACCTTTTGCAATTGCATTCATAACGGTCTCATAAACATTTTTCTATTCAACAGTTAAACACTTTAAATAAGAAGCAAGTTCATTTTCTAAAGTTGCCCGATCATAGCAAAGGTCTTTCATTATCAGTCGATTATTCAATGCAGAAATGTAATTGTCAGGAAGATTTGGCATATCATCAAAGTTACTTAATGTACTACCATAAGAAAGTAGCAACTTTTGGATATGTGATAAGCAAATGTTTTCGACTTCTTTCTCTTGAATATCCAAATCTATAAAATTGATTACAAAAAAGATCGAGTGTTAGATAGTATTATTCAAAAATTCAATGATAACTGAAAAGAATTTGACAAATTATATAAACTTCTATGATTACCTGGAATACCTGTAATCTTTCGTTGCTGGTATATAATGTCTTCACATAATAGACTCTTTGTTTCTGTCCAAAAATATCCAGGCCTAGAAATGGAGTTGGACAACAGTAACGTTACAAAAAGTGTCCGCAAAAAATCGGAAGACGACCATGTGCTTGCTTCTCTCATTGCAATTATATACTCCTTATCGTCATCCAACAAACCACGTGTGAAACATGCATCTTTAAATGTATCATAAAGTTGGCCATCAACGGTTTTAATATCAGCAAAACTTGTTGGTCCTTTTACATGATTCAATAAAATTCTCAAGAAATAACAGTCACCAAGTGACGGAGGAACATAATGTATCCTACCAACTGCTCCAAAAGGATTTTTTCTTCGCTGCCACTTTCGTAGTTTACGTATCCATACATAATATCTTGGAAAATCTATGTACTTCAATGTTCTAGCAAATTCATCAACTTCGTTACACTTCATCCATTCCATGAACATTGACATTTTGACAGTGGGGTTACTAACCACATCACAGAGATTTGAATCATCATCATAAACAATACTTTGACCATCTTCACAATGAAAAGATAATACTTCAACTGCAGGATATCGATAATGTATATCAAATTTGAATATTCTCCAAGCAGCTTCACAGGCAGAAATATACCTACAATCGAGATATTCTTTTACTTCATCTACTTTTGTTTTCTTTGACTGAATGTCAGAAATTGGTTCAACTTCATTTGTTTTATTGACATGGAAAACAGAAGCAGTTACTCTATCCGGACCTTTATTAATATATTTGAACATATATTTGATAGATCCCGTTTGGTTACACCACTCAACATTTATATGGCATTGGTACCTCTTGAGTAGAAGTGCATTGTAAGGGACTACAAACCTGTTATCAAGAGTGACTTGATTTTTTTCGACTGTATTTCCTGTAGGACGACGATGGTAGACAGGATATCCTTCGATATCAATGGAAGTCTCGTGTACATATTTCTTAGGAAATTTTTTAGAACATTTTAAATTAACCATGCATGGACATTTAGGGTTATCTATACCGCAAGGACCATGTATCATAAACTATTTGACAAGTTCATACAATTCCGGTTCAGTTTCTTTGTCCAGAATTTCGGCACTAATTACACGATCGATCTCTTTCACTATCGGAAACTTGCTCTTCGCACATAAGAACAGACAAATATGAGCATGAGGTAAACCGCGTTTCTGAAATTCGATTGTGTAGATAACTGTAACATTGAAAAGGAAACCTTGTCAGTAAGATAATTATATAAATAACAATTTTAAACATTTTTAATCAATTACTTGCTTGTATCTCACCAAAAAACTTATTTCTCTTGAAATCTTGTATTAGATGATTGATTTTAATCTTGAATAACCTTGAGATAATGTCCGGTCTATCTTGAGTTTTTAGGCCTTTTTCATTTAAAAAACGATAAATCTCAGGCCAATTTGGATTACATGTAATTGTTATGAACAGATCTAGATATCCAACAGATTTGCAAATTGCCATAGCATCAAGATACTTTTGCATCATATATCGAGAACCACCAGTAAATGAGGACGGTAACAATATTCGTTTACTACAATTTGAAGCATCAGTCTCTCCACTTTGAACACTTTGAGTTAGATTCTTAAAAGTTTCGAAGTTTTGGTTGTTGCGCCTTTATATACTCTAACCTTGCCGATTCTATCATTGTATACGCATCTACCAAAAATTGTTGGAATAGTTTTTGGGCATTAAGTAACAATGAAAACTCATTAGCTCTATCTTGTATTTTGTAACAAAAGAATTCTCTCATTGTCGTGCTGGTTTTAAGTATATCACAGTCAAGAAAAACACCTCTATGCTTAATACCAAGTCTAAAACCATATTCAGCAAATGGAAAGATAAGTGGATATTGCAATGCTAGATAAGAAGTATGAAGCTCACTAATTCTTTGAAGAACACCAGACTTTGTCTGAACAATAATATCCCTTTTATCAAATGCTCCATCAAAATCACCAATTACTAAAGCGGCAACTTCCGATGCGGTTGGCAAGTTGAAAATTCTACCGTCTTTATCTCTTGTACCAATAAGCTTAAGTCTTACATTTTGCCAATCATTTTCTTTAAAACAATCTCTTACCCTTCTAAATGACTTCACAAGTGGATTGCAAGAATCCAACATTTTCTTAAGACTGGATATGATTGCAATATCAAGACAAGAATTTGCTGATCTTTTGAAGCCAGTTTCGCCACTATAAAAAAAAACACGGTGTTATTAAAAATAACACTTGTGATAGTTAAACAATTACAGTATGTATACTATGGTTTATCTACCTTACAGCCTTTTGACGATTCAATTCCTCGTTTTCTGAGTCGTATGGGTAAAGTTGTGAGAACTTTGGTTCTTCGCCATCATCCGGAAGTAGACTACCCATACGATGATAGTTTTGACCTTGTAATCCAAATACATAAGGACCTTTGCTATTTTTAAAAGTTTTGTCAACCTTACCACCAAGTGATGTGAAAGAAAACATCATATTGTATGCTCGAATGTTATTCATGAAATTGCGACTCTCGGAATTGTCCATTTTATACAACCTTCGAAGTAATTGAGGAGGATCAGGTGACGGAGGCAATTCAATCTCTCCATTAGAACAACAAAGAGAAAAAGCGGTTTTCTTAGAATCTTGATTCCCCCTAAGCATTTTATCTTTCCATAACATTGCATTGCATTACACTTAGAACATACAAATATTGCATCCCCATGATCAACATATTCTACACATTTAAATCAACCAAAAATAATAGAATTATATAATCATTTATAATTAAACAACAGGAAGTTAAAACGATGATGTGAAAGTCATAAAGAATATATACATCTCTAAACGGTTATTTACCTCGTGCAACACCAAAAATCTTCTTAACCGAAGAACCTGGTACCATATCATCAGCAATGGAATCATCACAATTAGGAGATGCATTACGGATGTTTGAGCTTTCATTCCGTTCTCCTTGATTAAGAGAACGACCATTAACGTCTGTCGCATTATGCAGTACAATATCCATAGATAAAATGAATTACCATGAACCGTAGATAAACATGTAAACGCCACTTAAACCTCGTTTATATATATATATTATAATTTATAAGAAACGAGAAGGAACATACCATTATTGTCTAATAACGAAGATTTTGGTAGCTTTCGAGACTTCGTAATATCAGAATTCATAGCAGGGCTCGTTTCAAGCCCAGAGGACCTTTTCCTACCACATTCCACTGGTAAGAAAAAAACATTAGAGATTGTTTAAACATTCCATTTCTTGGGTTGATACAAATTATTTAAGGTAGAATGAAATACTAAAATATATAAGACAAACTGGATCAATTTAAATATATCAGTCAATAATATATGATTATATATATATATATATTTGTATAAATTTAAATAAACGTGTAAACCATACCATTTGTAATATTTGACAATGGACTTCTGTCCATTGTATTTGGCGCCCACTGCTTTACGCGCAATGAAGATTTATTGGTTTCATTGGCAGTCGTAGATAAATCAAATTTAGGTAGAGGACTATTAATGAACCTTCGCTGACCATGTCCGGAATTTTGACCACCATTTTCGTCCTGGTATGTCGATTTAACTGTAAATTAAACATAATGAGCAGCTATAAAAATGATAATGAGTCGTTAAAAAAAGGATTGATGAATTACCAAGAGTCGTTGATGGTGACAGGCCCCGCCGGAGAGATCCTCGATCAAAGTTAGGGGGAGTGCACATTACACTACCTATCCTTTTAGAAGATGATTCACTCAACACGTTAGTGCGATTGGGTGTTAACTTAGATGCGCTATTACCACTTGTACAAACTTCATGAATTGATGAATTACCGTCGTTGATGGTGACAGGCCCAGCCGGAGAGATCCTCGATCAAAGTTGGCGGGAGTGCACATTACACTAACTATCCTTTTAGAAGATAATTCACTCAACACGTCAGTGCGATTGGGTGTTAACTTAGATGCGCTATTACCACTTGTACAAACTTCATGGATTGATGAATTACCAAGAGTAGTTGATGGTGACAGGCCCAGCCGGAGAGATCCTCGATCAAAGTTGGCGGGAGTGCACATTACACTACCTATCCTTTTAGAAGATGATTCACTCAACACGTCAGTGCGATTGGGTGTTAAATTAGATGCGCTATTACCACTTGTACAAACTTCATGGACACCTTTTAATGAAGGATGATACCATATCACATAAGTTTGACATAATATATTGAAACAAATTAAAATCTAAAAAAATACATTGTACAAAAACATACCTCCAATATTGTTATCAACACTTATAGATGAACCTATAAGACGACCCACACTATTGTTTCTACGATTTTTTAACATAGACTTTCTTCTCTGGCGAGAATCTTTAGACTGTTCTGTTGTGCACCGTGGAAGATACTCTCTATTTCGTTGCAAAAAATAATTATTTGAATCCATAACTGTTTAACAAACGAATTTAGGGTTATCATTGTTAGATTAAAGTATTACACTAATAAACACAACAACCAAAGAGATAAAATATCAATATGTATCTTGATTAAGAACATAACAACAACACTCACTAAACAAAATTCGAATCTTACAACAGCATTAATTGTTCAAAAACAAACTGACTATCAATCGCAAGGAAGGTGTTAACAATAACTTTATTTGTTTACAAAAATCATATCGTGGATATTTAGTCTGATTCCTTGCCAAGAGATTACGAAAATCTTATTGTTGAAATCTTGGAGGTGCTACCGTATGTTTTCGTGTAATTAAGGCGGGTGAATTTGAGATTTCACCAAAAGAACGGAGATGAAAATTAGAAGTCTTCAAACTTACCTAATTTACACTAATTTACCTATTGGGCTTTTAACTCTGTATAATTAAATGTGCTAATAAATTAGGTACCCATGGATTTAGATATAGATATTTAAACTATTGGGCCTATTTACAATGTATATCTATAGGTAACATGAAATACAAACAAACTTATACATAAATATTATAACCACCAAATTGATTAAGTTCAAATCATGGTTGTACAAACAGTTGATAAGTTTAAACCTGTTTTATAACCAACTATATGAATTTACTCAGAAAAAAACTGAAGTATCTATAAAAACATATTTTCTACAATAAAATTTTTTGGCGGTATATGACTCAAAATGAAACTACAATTAGGATATTTTAATATAGATTGTTGAATATCAAGTAGAAAATATCAATTCAAACATAACCAATAAAATGACATTGTATTTTCATTAAGACACTGAAACTTGATCTCAGTTGAAAGACGTCAGCATTGCTCGGTAAGTTATAATGTTTTACAAAACTTGATCTCGACAAAAGATGTTTAAAACCAGATTATCTGGCATATCTTATGTGTGTTGTTGGACATCAATAAGTAAATTCTCCCTCAAACATGATTAATACAAACCTTGGACATTAATAATTTAGTTTTATTAATAAAAATATTTCTTATCAACAATAATTAAATACATTAATTTATCTTGTCCGCAAAGCTGACATTTAAAAGCCAATTGACTAACATATTTTGAATTGCACAAACCTAAAAAAAGATTATAATGCAAAAAAACATCAACCACATCCAGGCTTAATACATAGTACATGTTTTCCAAAGTACATACACATCCTTACATAATTCAGTTTCAAAAGCTTACCAAACCAAAAACATAAATACCAGTTCAACAAACCGTTACTTAAAAATCCATTCACCAAAAGACATTTAAACAAAAACCAAAATATAACAAACACTTCTAATCTTCTAAGTGTTAAACTTAGATGGCTTCTTGCGGTTTCGTTTGTTGTTCGAAGATAGTTCACCAACATTTAACCCTTCCACTTGCTGAACGCTTCTCTTGCCATTCGGACTGGATCCTGAATCCTTCTCTACTTCAACGGCGGAAGAGTCGGCCGTAACAGACAACACATCCTTGAATTAAATCACAAAACAACTATTAAAGTATTAAATTCGGATTCATATAATACAAATTGAAGTAAAATCTCATATAATGTTCTAACTCACCTTGGAGATCGAGTCACCGCCCCTCTGTGAATCTTCAGATAGTTGCACGGCTTTCGAGTCCCAAACTTCTTGACTTGCCTAATAACAGAGTATAAAAAACATTAAGGAATTGAATTTTACTATGGAAAATTTAGTAACAGATTTCAATTATGGAAAATTTTACTATGGAAAATTTACTATTGAATTTTACTATGGTCAACGCCCCTCCGTGGCACGTGGTTCTCGCGGTTCTCATAACTCGTGGTGGTTCTCATTCTAGCGGCTCCCAACATACATAATAGAATTTTTGGTTAATAACTATTTAACATATACTATTGCCAAGTATAATTAGATGTTCAAAAGCACAACAAATTATATATATACTATAGTTTTCGTATATATGAGATAGCACATTAATTATTTTTTCTTTTATGAGTGACAACACAATTAAATAATACTACAAATATATTTTGTTAGATCTACATCTTGAAGTCTTTGCTTGTGGCTAAACGTAAATAATGGTATACTATTGGTACTTGAGGTCGCAAAGTGCTAGTGCAGATAAACATATAATATTTGAACTTTGAACCCAACTCGGTTTTACCGGTTCTCTAAACGGACCTGGCGGTTCCGAATCGAACCGATGTTTTCACCCAAAATTAAGAACCGCAACCGGACCCTAAATACAAGAATACGGTTCAGATCTAGCGGTTCGGTTTCGGTTCTTGGGTTCTAGCGGTTCAGAACCTTGGTATTTTTTAAACCTAATCTTTATTTTAGAGGTTTCAATGTCGATGGTAAATAGACAAATTCTCTATTTATTTCTCTACATTGTAGAGTAAAAGTGGGTTTAGAGGTTCCATTGAGAACAAGGGCGGACCCAAGCTTTGGCTTGGGTGGGCGGGCGCCCCCTTGAAAAACAAGTGTATTTTCGAGGTAAAAATCCCGAACACACCCCTTGAAAATTTGGTTAGTCCCTTCGTTCGCGCTCCCAGAAAATAATTCCTGGGTCCGCCACTGATTGAGAATGCTCTAAATGAACACAATTCAAGAATACTCAATCAAAAAGGTGGTTTTCAATCCAACAGGTAGTCCAGTATGATTCTTGATAAGACTGAGGGGAGTGGTGACATTGGTTGGGCGGGGGAAGCCAGCCAACTGTCACGACCCGCAAAAAAATTAGCTCAAAATTTCAGTATTCCGGAAGTTTCCGGAACACTAAGGAAGCGTCTAGGGTCACCCGGATGACTCCGGAACAGCCCAGACAATACTGGAACGTTTTGGCACCCATAGAAGGCCCTAGACCAGCCATGAAGGAGCTCGGAAAGGTCCGGAATAGGCTACATAAATCTGCCCAAAAGTTACAGCCAAAGAACACTCTAGAATCCTCATGAAGACACTTAAAATTACTTGATATTTTGAAGGAATACTCTAGAAATCAGCTTTGATATTTTGTTGTCTAGATTTCTCTACACTTAGAATAATCTAGAGGATCTTGTAGTAGTATAAATAGGGATGAGAGGCATCATTTGTAATCACCCCACATAACCCCCTCATAACTTATTCATAACCAACTTCTTGTAAACATTTTGTACTTGTAACTTTGTTCAAGTAATACATAACCATCTTTGGTGTAGTATTGCACTACAAAATCATACTTGTGATCCTCAGAAACAAAGACTTCCGCTGCTATACATAATCAAACCCATCCAAAAGGCTAAACTTAGAAGTATTCTAAGTGTCGCACGAGAGTTCAAGAATAACTCCATGACAAGTGGTATCAGAGCCGCGTTGGTTCATCGGGATAGCGAACAAGAAAAGCAAGAAGGGAGCACCGAGCAAGAAAACCGTCTCTTGTAAAGAAGAGACACACAATCACAACCAGAATCAACAAGAAGTTGAAAGCGTGTCTGTGGATTTTGCCGGATCCTTAGAAAAAATGAAGACTAACGTCGAAGCATCGGTCACACAACTTGGAATTCTTGTCAATCGTTCCTTGGAAAAGCTAGACGCTTTGGGAACATTGCGAGATGAGTTAAAAGGACTCAAAAAAGATCTCAAAACTGCTATCGACGTAATACGCCTCGAGATGCAAGACATGATCCAAGAGGAGATCGCAATGCTGCGGAGAGAGGAAGACGACAAGATCCAAAACCTTCACAAAAACATTGCTGAGTTGGAAGCAAAAATGAACGACGCTAACAAGGCACAACCAAATGCATGTCTGGGGTCCATGCAAGTAAGTCATCTTAATAATTTAAACACACAAGAAACTCTCAAAACACGGGAAAACATAACATCAAAAAGCTCCCGAACAAGGGAAAGAAAAGATCCACAACCACAAAACCAGAAAAGAAGTCGGAAGAAGGACTTCAACTTCGTCTCAATAGATGAAGCAATAAGACTCGGTGTTCGAGTCACAAAACAAGACGCAATGATAAAAACCACGAATGGACCCGTCCAACCAATACTTGGGATGGCATACGACGTCAAAATCACAATCGGCAAATGGAAAGGTAAGATCAACCTTTCGGTAGTGCCAATGAAAGAACAGAACTTTGTGCTTAGCCAGGATTTCTTCTCAAAAGAATCGGCCTTTCTTATTCCGTTTGCAAACAAATTTTGCATTATAGACGGAAACCAGGTTCACAAAATGAAGACAGAGACGGACACTGGCCGTCAAGGTATGTCAATTACATCAATACAAATGGAGGTTGGTTCAAAGACAAGATCAACCACACATTCATCACAACGAGGCATAACCCGAAATCGCAATGAGGACGTTGCGAATTAGGTGGGGGAGGATGTCACGACCCGCAAAAAAATTAGCTCAAAATTTCAGCATTCCGGAAGTTTCCGGAACACTAAGGAAGCGTCTAGGGTCACCCGGATGACTCCGGAACAGCCCAGACAATACTGGAACGTTTTAGCACCCTTAGAAGGTCCTAGACCAGCCATGAAGGAGCTCAGAAGGGTCTGGAAGAGGCTACATAAATCTGCCCAAAAGTTACAGCCAAAGAACACTCTAGAATCCTCATGAAGACACTTAGAATTACTTGATATTTTGAAGGAATACTCTAGAAATCAGCCTTGATATTTTGTTGTCTAGATTTCTCTAGACTTAGAATAATCTAGAGGATCTTGTAGTAGTATAAATAGGGATGAGAGGCATCATTTGTAATCACCCCACATAACCCCCTCATAACTTATTCATAACCAACTTCTTGTAAACATTTTGTACTTGTAACTTTGTTCAAGTAATACATAACCATCTTTGGTGTAGTATTGCACTACAAAATCATACTTGTGATCCTCACAATCAAAGACTTCCGCTGTTATACATAACCAAACCCATCCAAAAGGCTAAACTTTGAAGTATTCTAAGTGCCGCACGAGAGTTCAAGAATAACTCCATGACAAGTGGTATCAGAGCCGCGTCGGTTCATCGGGATGGCGAACAAGAAAAGCAAGAAGGGAGCACCGAACAAGAAAACCGTCTCTTGTAAAGAAGAGACACACAATCACAACCAGAATCAACAAGAAGTTGAAAGCGTGTCTATGGATTGGCCGGATCCTTAGAAAAAATGAAGACTAACGTCGAAGCATCGGTCACACAACTTGGAATTCTTGTCAATCGTTCCTTGGAAAAGCTAGACGCTTTGGGAACATTGCGAGATGAGTTGAAAGGACTCAAAAAAGATCTCAAAACCGCTATCGACGTCATACGCCTCGAGATGCAAGCCATGATCCAAGAGGAGATCGCAATGCTGCGGAGAGAGGTAGACGACAAGATCCAAAACCTTCACAAAAACTTTGCTGAGTTGGAAGCAAAAATGAACGACGCTAACAAGGCACAACCAAAAGCATGTCTGGGGTTCATGCAAGTAAGTCATCTTAATACTTTAAACACACAAGAAACTCTCAAAACACGGGAAAACATAACATCAAAAAGCTCCCGAACAAGGGAAAGAAAAGATCCACAACCACAAAACCAGAAAAGAAGTCGGAAGAAGGACTTCAACTTCGTCTCAATAGATGAAGCAATAAGACTCGGTGTTCGAGTCACAAAACAAGGCGCAATGATAAAGACCACGAATGGACCCGTCCAACCAACACTTGGGATGGAATACGACGTTAAAATCACAATCGGCAAATGGAAAGGTAAGATCAACCTTTCGGTAGTGCCAATGAAAGAACACAACTTTGTGCTTGGCCAAGATTTCTTCTCAAAAGAATCGGCCTTTCTTATTCCGTTTGCAAACAAATTTTGCATCCTAGACGGAAACCAGGTTCACAAAATGAAGACAGAGACGGACACTGGCCGTCAAGGTATGTCAATTACATCAATACAAATGGAGGTTGGTTCAAAGACAAGATCAACCACACATTCATCACAACGAGGCATAACCCGAAATCGCAATGAGGACGTTGCGAATTAGGTGGGGGAGGATGTCACGACCCGCAAAAAAATTAGCTCAAAATTTCAGCATTCCGGAAGTTTCCGGAACACTAAGGAAGCGTCTAGGGTCACCCGGATGACTCCGGAACAACCCAGACAATACTGGAACGTTTTGGCACCCTTAGAAGGTCCTAGACCAGCCATGAAGGAGCTCGGAAGGGTCTGGAATAGGCTACATAAATCTGCCCAAAAGTTACAGCCAAAGAACACTCTAGAATCCTCATGAAGACACTTAGAATTACTTGATATTTTGAAGGAATACTCTAGAAATCAGCCTTGATATTTTGTTGTCTAGATTTCTCTAGACTTAGAATAATCTAAAGGATCTTGTAGTAGTATAAATAGGGATGAGAGGCATCATTTGCAATCACCCCACATAACCCCCTCATAACTTATTCATAACCAACTTCTTGTAAACATTTTGTACTTGTAACTTTGTTCAAGTAATACATAACCATCTTTGGTGTAGTATTGCACTACAAAATCATACTTGTGATCCTCACAAACAAAGACTTCCGCTGCTATACATAACCAAACTCATCCAAAAGGCTAAACTTAGAAGTATTCTAAGTGCCGCACGAGAGTTCAAGAATAACTCCATGACACAACGCTAGCTAAGCCACTTCGTACCAGCGTTGGGTTTGGCGTTGTTCAGCCAACGTCGCTATGGAGCTTGGCATGGGACCGGGGGGGGGGGGGGGTGAGCTGGCTAGCCAAGATTGGATTGGGAGTTCATTTTTGACTATTTAAAATAAGGGTGTTTTGCATATTTCCCCTTAAAAAACTTTGAAATTGCATATATACCCGAGCAAAAAATTAAATTGCATATTTCCCCCTCTATTAACTAGTAAAATTGTAAATTTACCCATTTTAATTTAATTTATTAAAAATTAAATTATAGAAAGACTATTTTACCCTTCATTTTACTAAACTTTAGAAAATTGCATATTTACCCTTTCTTTTACTAGTTTTTGTCTTTTTTCACTACTTGCATTTTTTCATTAAGTTAATTTTTTTTCATTATTTTTCCTTACGAACTAGAGTAACAATAATAAAAAATACAATTAACAATCATCAAAATAAAAAACAAAATGCCAAAAGGTTAATCCATTACGGTACCAAAAAATCACCCCAAAACAACAACCCCAAAAATTCCATGTAACAATATCAGTCTCAAAAGTAATTTGTCTCTTTTCGTTGCGCTCGTCTGTGCGGGTGTTCTTCGCCCTCACTCTCGTCTCTTCCTTATCTCGTTCTTGTTGTTTCTCCAATTTTTGTAAAATAACTTGGGTTGGGTGTGTAAATTTCGTATAATAAGCCACACAGTGCCACGTACCATCTTACCTCCTCTACTAAATTTAGAAAATTTGGAAAAGAATTATAGATGAACTCATGAACCCATACCTCAATTTTTTATCCTAAAAACATTGAAATAAACAAGAATATCATCCATCGTTAAAGAAACTAAAAAGAAAAAGATGATGAAAGTAAAACAAAAACTTCAAAAGAAAAAAAAATACAAAAGAGAACTACGGATTGAAACCCATTTGACCTCCTTGTCATCCTATATAACCTATTTTTCTCTGCAGATCTGGACCTAGTGAATGAATAAAGAAAACAATTTGGTTTTTTTTTTTTTTTGAACGGCAAAAACTTCTATATAAAATATAGAAAACGGGCCAGCAGGAAATAGAAAATTATTGTGGGAAATGAGAGAATACAAGTAGCTCAAAAGGCCATGCCAGTTTCGAACCCTATGATTCAGACTTCAGAGGATTGAGAAGAAGATTTTTTAATTTAGAGGTGGGTTGTTTTGTCATTTTAATAGAGAAGAGGAGATATGCAATTTTTATTTAAGCTTGGGTAAATATGCAATTAAGAGTGTTTTTAAAGAGAAATATGCAATTAATTCTTAAAATAAATAATAATAAAGTCAGCCAACATGGCTGCCCAATGCAACTAATCCATGCTCTTCACACCTCACTTTTTTTTTTGGGTGGTCCGGTGGACCCACTATGAGTGTCAGTAGCCACATCGTGCAGTAGACGTTTCATGTCTCACACTTTTTTTTTTTTTTTGAAAGGTGAATTTCGATCTAGGTTGTGAACGAATCCACAGCCCCCAAGTCGGGAGCCCCAACCGCCCCACGGACTCCAGGGCCTTGCATGCAGAGGACCCTGTGCCGTTTGACTCGGCTTTCCCCGAGAAACTTCACCACCCCACATCCGTATAGGTGTGGGTTGCCCAGCCGGGGGCTGAGCGCGGTTACTCGAAAACTCGGGCGGTTGCTCAGATTCGAACCCACGCCTGTTGGGATGTTTCCGAATCTTCATTGCTTCCTGGCCACTGGGCTAGAGCCAGTGGTTCATATGAAGATGGAAAACTATGTGTGAGTGTGAGTGGATTTTAAATATTTATTTTTTTATTCTTTTTTTTTTCACAGTACATATCATTTATACAAAAAAATATTAAATAAGATAACATACAAATAAATGACTAAGATTAATTTAATATTTTTATTTACATCAATAAGAAAATTAGCGTCATTTTAATAAAAAATGATAAATATAAAAGTACTACTTTTGTCATCATGTAAATGAGTTATAAAATTTTAAGTTATCTTTAATTTTTTTAAGTTATCTTTAAACTTTTTTTCTTTTTGCCATTTGACTATCTCCTCACTCTTTTACCCGTTGTGACACTTAAGAGGAAATGTTTCACGCCCCACTCACGGCCACGGGCGTAGGTGTCATGCCATATTCCTGATGGGATGAGCACACTGGATGCCCTAACCGTTTTGCCCACAAAATCATGGGGATAAGTAAGTCGCAAGGGGACGATATTACAATACAAAAGTGTTTTATTTATTTTTATTAATTTAAACAAGTTCATTTGAGTGAAACCGAAAAGAATTTTTTTTTAAAGTTTTTTATTATCAGTGATGTCTTTTAAAAAAATGAGTTTTTGAAACCCGCGCGTTATGGCAGGACTATTAAGTCGAATAAAAAATAGACATAAAAATATTGAACCATGTGCACATGCGTTGCCACGGGTTCATTACATGACAGAAATTTGGTTGTTGTCGGCTCAAATCGTAACAACATTGATACAATACCAAGAGTTTATAAGGAAAGAAAAGAAACCCAAACAAAATGTAATATTAAGTTTAATATAATTATTATTATAATTAATAGAAATGCTAATAAATACAAACTAAAAATCTCATGTTGCTCTTTTATATTTTGAAAAGTAAAATTACTGTTATTCTTATTTTTTAATGTCGCCATTAATATTAAGGCCAAGGGGTGTGGTATACCGCCCCTGGCCACCTCAGCGTCGTTAGCGTCCCATAGCGCCCTCACCCCATCTGATTCGTCCAGCTCTTCATCTGACGGTATTGTCGACGCTATGCTTACTGCAGTGACGCAGGAGGCGATTAATTATTTGCGAGAAGAAGCCCAATCGTCTACAACGCGTACCAAACAAGCACCTCTTGAACAGATTGGTTAGGTGCTCATGAACGTTTAATGTATGATTATTTTGGTGAAAATCCGTTGTACGACGATGCACAGTTTAGGCATCGGTTTCGTATGAGCCGTCGTTTTTTCTTAAGAATTTCTAATGATCTTTATCCGAGCGAGGATACGTGACAGGAACAAACACCATAACCTTCGAGTTGATCTGATCGAGCACCTATGGTTTTATCGTGATCAAGGAGGAGACAACGAGTGATGATGTGTATTTTTTTAGTGACATTGTATTTTTTATTTAAATTATGAGTTTTATATTTTTCTTGTTATTTAAATTAATATATCAAAATTAAATAATATTTAAATTTAAATAAAAAATAATTAGGTAATGATGATGGAAGCTTTAAACAATTGCATGCAAGTTAAAGGGTGGGACTTTAAAGCCCCCTATGTGAAATGTGACATGGCGCTGATGTGGATCTGTCGTGGCACTATAAAGCCCATAGAGGCTTTAAACCACACCCGAGCCCAATAATGTAATTTATTTTGTAATATCTCCATTATTCTACTAATGTTCAATATGACAACGATTGAGGTTTGCTTAAACAGCTTACTGCCTACTGGAATACCAAAACCATGAGCCCATGGTCTCTGCTACTCTGGTATTTCTAAACCCTACTCACCTTTCTTTTTTTATGATCATATTGACACCATGACCATCGCGTCTCCCTCGTATTCATCTTCATCCCCGTCATTGTTCATCATCGACCCCATAGTTGCTCATCGCCCGCCAATCCGCCATCTACCCCTATCGTCGGAGCCACGACCATCTCTCCACATCACCGTAGCCATCGCCGGTAAGTCACGAGGTTGGACTAAACACACACATACTCTCTCTCGCTCTCTCACCTCGCCTTTCCTCTCCCTATAACCATTGTCGGAAGACCACTACTACACCACCGCTGCCACACCACCATCGTAACTGTCGTTTCCTCCTCTTCTTCCACCTCCCTTTCTACAATCTTCTCGCCATCCTCATCTCAGTCTCGATTCCGTCACCCGACGCCGCCGATGAGGATGTCGTCGATGCAAAGGAACCGGTGGAGGATTTAGGTGAAACATCCAGTCAAGAAATATTCATGTGTGAGAGTGAGAAAGAGTGTTGAGGAGCTGACAGTGATGGTAGACCGGTAGCATTTATGGTAGTGATGAGATATGAAACAACATGTTCAAAACATTAAAAAAAAGGGGGAAATGACGTGGAGGAATAGAAAACTGACACGTGGACAATAAACCAATTAAAACCCAAGGAAAATGAACAGTAAACATGTGATGGGAGCAAAATTTGTTAATTAATATAGGGAAAACGTGTTGCCTTTGGAGTGTTTATACTATATGTTTTTTTATCCGTCCTTGAGAGGATATATGGGGGGTGGGGGTTGAAGTTAAAAGGGGGTGTAGTGGAGATTTGTGAAGATGTGTGGAAACCTGATTTGTAATTACTTTTTTTTTTAAATTAAAAAAAGAGTTCAAAATAGACGTGAAAGGATCTGATTAGCCATTCAAATTCATCTCAAGCGTGTTTGAGGAAAAAGGCAACTAAAAAAAAGGCAAAAAAAAAAAAAAACGCCCTGAGGGCGGTGTGGTGAGCTTTATGGGACGTTTTTAAGACATTCCACACCTAATTCCACCCCACTACACACGTGGTCTTAGTTGAAATCTATTCCACTTGAGTACCTGATATGCTGGCTACAGTCACAAACTTGTTTATATCTCCGGGATCAATAATTACAAATTGCATAATCTTGAATTTTCTAAACACGCTTTCACTTTTCTGAAGGCCCATTATAAAAGTATATATATTCACCACTTTAAATCTTCATCTTTTGTTAAAAGCTTGATTATTTATCAGACAACCACATCTTAGAGATAGGCCTGTCTGCACCTTTTTTTTTTCTATTGGCCAATGCAGATTTTTGGTGCAACCCAAAAATATAAACATGACCATAACATAACATTGAATTATTGAAACCGCAAAAACAGCTCTTCTTCACAAATATACCACCCGTTCCATTTACACCTCTACAACCTCATCATAATTAATCAATGGCTGAACTCGTACTTTCTGCCTTCCTCTCAATGCTCTTTGAGAAGCTGGCCTCTACAGCTTTCAAAAAACTTGACCACTACAAGGGACTTGATGCCGAGATCAAGAAACTGCATGAATCTTTAACCCTGATCCAAGCTTTGCTTACTGATGCTTCTCAAAAAGAGTTAACCAATCAGTATGTGAAACGGTGGCTGAATGATCTCCAACATTTGGCTTATGACATAGATGATGTACTCGATGATTTTTGCAACTGAAGCTATGCATCGTGAGTTCACCCACAAGCCAGAACCCATCACCAGCAAGGTAAGAAAACTAATCCCACTTTGCTGCACAAGATTTTCACGGACCCATGACAAGTTAGATGACATTATGGCTAGATTACAAGATCTGTTAGAGAAGAAAGGTAATCTTGGTTTGAGTGTGAAAGAGGAAACTAGGCCAAAAGATATAAATAGAAGATTGCAAACCTCTATGGTCCATGCACCTAGTATTGTTGGACGGCAAGCTGAGAAAGAGGCACTGGTGCAAAAGTTATTGAGGGATGAAGGCGGTGATCAAAACTTTAGCATTGTTCCCATAATAGGTATGGGCGGGGTCGGTAAAACTACTCTAGCTAAACTTTTGTATAATGATCAAGAAGTAAAGGATCACTTCGAAATCAAGGTATGGGTTTGTGTTTCGGATGAGTTTGATAGCTTTGGCATAAGCAAAGTTATCTTTCAATCCGTGACGGGGGAAAACAAGGAATTTGCAGATTTAAATCTGCTTCAAGAAGCTCTTAAAGAACAACTAAAGGAGAAAAAATTTCTGTTGGTTTTAGATGATGTATGGAGTGAGAGTTGTCGGGATTGGGATACCCTTGTTGGCCCTTTTCATTCATGTGCTCCTGGAAGTAGAATCATTATGACTACACGGAAGGATAAGTTGCTTAAATTGTTGGGTTATAGTAATCTAAACCAACTGCAAAGCTTGCCACATGATGATGCTCTGTCTTTAGTTGCTCTATATGCGTTGGGTGTAAATAATTTTGATTCACATTTATCACTTAAACCATATGGTATAGGTATTGTGAAAAAATGTGATTGCTTGCCTTTGGCTTTGATAGCAGTCGGGAGATTACTGAGCACGAAAAGATATGAAGAGGAGCATTGGAAGAATGTATTAGATAGTGAGATATGGAGCTTACCAGTTGAAGATGAAATCGTCCCAGCCCTCAGACTAAGCTACCAGGATCTTTCTGCGTGTTTGAAACAGTTATTTGCATATTGTTCCTTGTTCCCCAAGGACTATGTGTTTGACAAGGAGGCACTGGTTCAGTTATGGATGGCAGAAGGTTTTTTCAAGCAATCAACTTCAAGCGATATAGTGGACGAATGCTTGGGTCATAGATACTTTGATGAGTTGTTGTCAAGGTCATTTTTTCAGCATGCACCTAATAACGAATTATTATTTGTGATGCATGATCTAATGAATGATTTAGCGAAATCTGTTGCTGGCGAGTTTTTTCTAAGGTTGGAAAATAATGCCAGGGAAGAAGCGTTGGAAAAGTACCGCCATATGTCATTTCTTTGTGAGACATATGTAGGTTACAAGAGGTTTGAGGCATTTAAAAGAGCTAAGAGTTTGAGAACTTTCATGGCAATGTCTACTGGGGTTGTTGAGCGACGTTATTTCTACTTATCAAATAAGATTTTGGTTGACTTACTTCCTGAGTTACCATTGTTAAGGGTTCTAAGCTTGAGTGGTTCTCAAATAAGTGAGGTACCTGAGTCCGTTGGTACTTTGAGGCACTTGAGGTATCTTAATCTATCTAGAACTGAAATCACACAATTACCTGAAAATGTTAGCAATCTCTATAATTTAGAGATGTTGATATTATTCGGTTGTTGTAGTTTAGCAAAGTTGACCAACAACTTCTTAAAGCTTAAGAACTTGCGGCATCTTGACATCAGGGATACCCCAAAGTTGAATCAGTTGCCTTTGGGGATTGGTGAGTTGAAATGCCTACAAACTCTCTCCAAGTTCATTATCAGAGGTGAAAGTGGTTTTGAAATAACCAAACTTAAGGACTTAAAGAATCTATGTGGGAAATTTTCCATTGGGGGTTTGGACAAAGTGCATAATGCAATGGAAGCACGTGATGCGAACTTTTCACAAAAGAGGCTTAATGAGTTAGAGGTTGTATGGAGTGAAGCCTCAGCAAACGAAATGCTTGCAAAGGAGGTGCTTAATGAGCTGAGGCCTAGTAACGATCATCTAAAACAACTCAACATTGTGTTATATGGTGGATTAGAGTTTCCAAATTGGGTTGGTGATCCCTCGTTTCGACGACTAAAGCATGTGTCAATACGTAACTGTAAAAAATGTACATCTCTACCGCCTCTTGGGCAGCTACAGTCACTTAAGAAGTTATTTATTGAAGGTCTGGACGGGGTGAAAGTTGTGGGTTTGGAGTTACTTGGGACTGGTAGTGCATTTCTTTCACTTGAAATTCTACATTTAAAAAATATGGGAGGGTGGGAGAAATGGTCAACCAATAGTGGGGTTGTGTTTCCACTCTTGCAAGAGCTTCATATAGAAGGTTGTCCTAATTTGGTTGAAGTCACACTTGGTGAGTTACCTTCATTGAATGTTCTAAAGCTACATGATTGTCCAAATTTGGTTGAAGTCACACTTGAAGAGCTACCTTCATTGAATGTTCTAAAGCTACATGATTGTCCTAATTTGGCTGAAGTGTCAGTTGAAGCACTACCTTCATTGAATGTTCTAGAGTTACATGGATGTGATAGTGATCTGCTGAGCAGGCTGGTTGAAATAGCTTTAGCAGTCACTGAGTTGGAAATAAAAGATATTTCAGGGCTTAATGATGTGGTGTGGAGGAGTGTTATAAAGTATCTTGGGAGTGTTGAAAAAATATCCATAGCAAAATGCAATGAATTAAGATACTTGTGGGAATCAGAAGCAACTGCGAGTAAGGTTCTTGTGAATTTAAATCTCTTGAGTGTGCCCGGTTGTGGTAATTTGGTGAGTTTAGGAGAGAAAGAAGAGGGGGATAATTATAGGAGCAGCCTTCTAGCATCTCTTAAGAGGTTGTGTGTATCTTCTTGTGAGAATATCAAGCGTTGTAGTTGTCCATATAACATTGAGGAGTTGCGGGTCACGTGGTGCAGTTCAATTACCGATATCTCCTTACCAACAGGAGGGCAAAAGCTCAAGTCACTTGTGATTGTTGGCTGTAAAAAACTATTGGAAATGGAGTGGGGAGGACAAAAGATGCTCGAATTTGTAGAGATAAATGGTTTGCCAAATCTGAAATCAATCATTGAACTGAAGTACTTGTTTCACCTAACCATGTTGAGAATAACTGATTGTGAAAATCTGGAGTCATTTCCAGATAATGAGTTGCCCAATTTAACCTCATTGAAGAAACTGGTAATAATAGATTGTGGGAGTATGGATGCTTCTTTTCCCCGTGGGATTTGGCCTCCTAATTTGTGTTCCCTAAGGATAGGGAAGTTGAAGAAGCCCATCCTAGAGTGGGGCCCACAGAAATTTCCAACTTCACTTGTGGAACTATCCTTATACGGTGGTGGTGAGGATGGAGTGAGTATTTGTAGTCAGCTTTCTCTTCTTCTTCCTTCATCTCTTACTTCTCTTTACATAATTAAATTTGAGAAATTGGAATCAGTTTCAATGGGACTCCAACACCTCACCTCCCTCCAGCTTCTATGGTTTTGGGATTGCCCTAGTCTGAAAAAAGTATCCCATCTCCAACACCTCACCTCCCTCCAACATCTAAGGTTTAGTGAATGCCCTAGTATGAAGGAATTGTCCCATCCCCAACCCCACACCTCCCTCCAACATCTCTCTTTTGTTGAATGCCCAAACATGATGGATCTACCAGAAATGATATTGCCTTCACTTTTGAGTTTAGAAATCGGGGGTAATTGCCGAAAACTGAAAGAAAGATGGAGTAAAAGTGGCAGTCACTGGCCCCTCATCTCCCACATCCCCTTTATCAACATATAGTCACCATGAAGTCAATATGAAGGTCTCCCTCTCTCTCTCTCTCTCTCTCTCTTTAATGATTTTAAATCAAAGTACTTATTTATTTTGCTTAGAGTTGAGACCTTGTTTTCATGCTCTTTTAAATATATATCAGTATAAGTCGAGATCTTGTTTTATTGAGTTTGTGTTTCTTTGTCAGTCAGGGGAAACTTGTTAATGTGAAGTTGGTTGAGGTCCTGTTGTGATGAAATGAAATCTTGGAGGGCTGCACTGTTGTTGCTGTAAAGGGCAAGGATCAAAGTTGAACTTATTGTTATTTGGTAATTATTTGTACTTATGTTACAGACCTGTTTTATTGTTGTTAATTATGACAATGGTTGAAACCTGGATACCAAATCATCTGCTGATAACTCCAGAAAAAAAGGGTGTTCTCAAAATCATCTGATGCAGATAATGTTGTGTCCCATGACCAAGTAAGAAGGGACTATTATTTGAGTCCTACAAGTTTTAATATTCTAAGTTTTATGCGCCATACAAATGAAAAATCAATTCACTTCTTTTTGTCTCCCACAAAAAGGTCGCATAAATGGGAAAGACACTATTGTGTGGCGCCTCTAAAAGATCTTGTTTCTTAAGAGTAGAGGGGACAATTTCGACCCGTTTATATTGACTTATTGGCTGCCGAGGCCCATTGAAGATTGATTTACTCGATTTAATTTATGCCTTCCCAAGAAAAAAAAGATGATTTATTCAATAATCCAATTCAACTACTACTTAAAACACAAAGTCGGTGGCCTTTGCCACCGACAACCGTAAAAAATATCATAATTAATTAAAAGTCTGTTTGTCTTCTCGGTGCACCACCACCACCACCGTCTACGACGATTCCGGTGGCTAATACCATAATCAAAATGCCTGCCACCCTCCTCTCCTTCTCCGTTATCAGTCCAAAACACCCCCCTTAACCTGAAGTCGGGAATAATGTTGACCAAAGATCGAGAAATAAATAGATAGCAGAATTTTGAAAAAGAGCAGCATGAAAACATCAAGACAGAGATGTTCGATGTACATAACTTACATCTTACTACTCCGTTATCCATACAACCAACAAGAAGCTGGCCTCTACAGCTCGTACTTTCTGCCTTCCTCTCAATGCTCTTTGAGAAGCTGGCCTCTACAGCTTTCAAAAAACTTGACCACTACAAGGGACTTGATGCCGAGATCAAGAAACTGCATGAATCTTTAACCCTGATCCAAGCTTTGCTTACTGATGCTTCTCAAAAAGAGTTAACCAATCAGTATGTGAAACGGTGGCTGAATGATCTCCAACATTTGGCTTATGACATAGATGATGTACTCGATGATTTGGCAACTGAAGCTATGCATCGTGAGTTCACCCACAAGCCAGAACCCATCACCAGCAAGGTAAGAAAACTAATCCCACTTTGCTGCACAAGATTTTCACGGACCCATGACAAGTTAGATGACATTATGGCTAGATTACAAGATCTGTTAGAGAAGAAAGGTAATCTTGGTTTGAGTGTGAAAGAGGAAACTAGGCCAAAAGATATAAATAGAAGATTGCAAACCTCTATGGTCCATGCACCTAGTATTGTTGGACGGCAAGCTGAGAAAGAGGCACTGGTGCAAAAGTTATTGAGGGATGAAGGCGGTGATCAAAACTTTAGCATTGTTCCCATAATAGGTATGGGCGGGGTCGGTAAAACTACTCTAGCTAAACTTTTGTATAATGATCAAGAAGTAAAGGATCACTTCGAAATCAAGGTATGGGTTTGTGTTTCGGATGAGTTTGATAGCTTTGGCATAAGCAAAGTTATCTTTCAATCCGTGACGGGGGAAAACAAGGAATTTGCAGATTTAAATCTGCTTCAAGAAGCTCTTAAAGAACAACTAAAGGAGAAAAAATTTCTGTTGGTTTTAGATGATGTATGGAGTGAGAGTTGTCGGGATTGGGATACCCTTGTTGGCCCTTTTCATTCATGTGCTCCTGGAAGTAGAATCATTATGACTACACGGAAGGATAAGTTGCTTAAATTGTTGGGTTATAGTAATCTAAACCAACTGCAAAGCTTGCCACATGATGATGCTCTGTCTTTAGTTGCTCTATATGCGTTGGGTGTAAATAATTTTGATTCACATTTATCACTTAAACCATATGGTATAGGTATTGTGAAAAAATGTGATTGCTTGCCTTTGGCTTTGATAGCAGTCGGGAGATTACTGAGCACGAAAAGATATGAAGAGGAGCATTGGAAGAATGTATTAGTTAGTGAGATATGGAGCTTACCAGTTGAAGATGAAATCGTCCCAGCCCTCAGACTAAGCTACCAGGATCTTTCTGCGTGTTTGAAACAGTTATTTGCATATTGTTCCTTGTTCCCCAAGGACTATGTGTTTGACAAGGAGGCACTGGTTCAGTTATGGATGGCAGAAGGTTTTTTCAAGCAATCAACTTCAAGCGATATAGTGGACGAATGCTTGGGTCATAGATACTTTGATGAGTTGTTGTCAAGGTCATTTTTTCAGCATGCACCTAATAACGAATTATTATTTGTGATGCATGATCTAATGAATGATTTAGCGAAATCTGTTGCTGGCGAGTTTTTTCTAAGGTTGGAAAATAATGCCAGGGAAGAAGCGTTGGAAAAGTACCGCCATATGTCATTTCTTTGTGAGACATATGTAGGTTACAAGAGGTTTGAGGCATTTAAAAGAGCTAAGAGTTTGAGAACTTTCATGGCAATGTCTACTGGGGTTGTTGAGCGACGTTATTTCTACTTATCAAATAAGATTTTGGTTGACTTACTTCCTGAGTTACCATTGTTAAGGGTTCTAAGCTTGAGTGGTTCTCAAATAAGTGAGGTACCTGAGTCTGTTGGTACTTTGAGGCACTTGAGGTATCTTAATCTATCTAGAACTGAAATCACACAATTACCTGAAAATGTTAGCAATCTCTATAATTTAGAGATGTTGATATTATTCGGTTGTTGTAGTTTAGCAAAGTTGACCAACAACTTCTTAAAGCTTAAGAACTTGCGGCATCTTGACATCAGGGATACCCCAAAGTTGAATCAGTTGCCTTTGGGGATTGGTGAGTTGAAATGCCTACAAACTCTCTCCAAGTTCATTATCAGAGGTGAAAGTGGTTTTGAAATAACCAAACTTAAGGACTTAAAGAATCTATGTGGGAAATTTTCCATTGGGGGTTTGGACAAAGTGCATAATGCAATGGAAGCACGTGATGCGAACTTTTCACAAAAGAGGCTTAATGAGTTAGAGGTTGTATGGAGTGAAGCCTCAGCAAACGAAATGCTTGCAAAGGAGGTGCTTAATGAGCTGAGGCCTAGTAACGATCATCTAAAACAACTCAACATTGTGTTATATGGTGGATTAGAGTTTCCAAATTGGGTTGGTGATCCCTCGTTTCGACGACTAAAGCATGTGTCAATACGTAACTGTAAAAAATGTACATCTCTACCGCCTCTTGGGCAGCTACAGTCACTTAAGAAGTTATTTATTGAAGGTCTGGACGGGGTGAAAGTTGTGGGTTTGGAGTTACTTGGGACTGGTAGTGCATTTCTTTCACTTGAAATTCTACATTTAAAAAATATGGGAGGGTGGGAGAAATGGTCAACCAATAGTGGGGTTGTGTTTCCACTCTTGCAAGAGCTTCATATAGAAGGTTGTCCTAATTTGGTTGAAGTCACACTTGGTGAGTTACCTTCATTGAATGTTCTAAAGCTACATGATTGTCCAAATTTGGTTGAAGTCACACTTGAAGAGCTACCTTCATTGAATGTTCTAAAGCTACATGATTGTCCTAATTTGGCTGAAGTGTCAGTTGAAGCACTACCTTCATTGAATGTTCTAGAGTTACATGGATGTGATAGTGATCTGCTGAGCAGGCTGGTTGAAATAGCTTTAGCAGTCACTGAGTTGGAAATAAAAGATATTTCAGGGCTTAATGATGTGGTGTGGAGGAGTGTTATAAAGTATCTTGGGAGTGTTGAAAAAATATCCATAGCAAAATGCAATGAATTAAGATACTTGTGGGAATCAGAAGCAACTGCGAGTAAGGTTCTTGTGAATTTAAATCTCTTGAGTGTGCCCGGTTGTGGTAATTTGGTGAGTTTAGGAGAGAAAGAAGAGGGGGATAATTATAGGAGCAGCCTTCTAGCATCTCTTAAGAGGTTGTGTGTATCTTCTTGTGAGAATATCAAGCGTTGTAGTTGTCCATATAACATTGAGGAGTTGCGGGTCACGTGGTGCAGTTCAATTACCGATATCTCCTTACCAACAGGAGGGCAAAAGCTCAAGTCACTTGTGATTGTTGGCTGTAAAAAACTATTGGAAATGGAGTGGGGAGGACAAAAGATGCTCGAATTTGTAGAGATAAATGGTTTGCCAAATCTGAAATCAATCATTGAACTGAAGTACTTGTTTCACCTAACCATGTTGAGAATAACTGATTGTGAAAATCTGGAGTCATTTCCAGATAATGAGTTGCCCAATTTAACCTCATTGAAGAAACTGGTAATAATAGATTGTGGGAGTATGGATGCTTCTTTTCCCCGTGGGATTTGGCCTCCTAATTTGTGTTCCCTAAGGATAGGGAAGTTGAAGAAG